>VXBJ01002861.1:70927-186254 GCA_013400055.1 Nycticryphes semicollaris | reverse complement strand
TCAAATGAATCTTTGTTTTTTTTGGGAAAGTATTCCTTTTTTTTCTTTTTTTTTTTTTTTTTTTTTTTACCTCAGTTGCTCAAAAGTAGTTGGCAAATCCTGCTGTTACAGTAAAGCAATATGGGGCCACGTTCTGGGGTCTGATCCTGGAGCCAGGGACCTAGCCAGGTGCTTGAAGTTATCATTTGTGCAATGCGCGTGGCTGATGTGTATGGCTGATTTTGACAAAACCTCAGAGACGTTGAATTTTTTTCTCAGGAACCAAGTAGAGCTTTTGCTTATGGGGCACCAGGAAGCTCATACCAAATGGAGGTTTCCTCTGCTACCCCAATTCTATGGACCAGTCCTAAAACCAGGGCTGGAGACTCTCAAATGGGTCAGTGGCCACAGTTAGAAATGACCAGCCCAATCTTGGTGATTCCTTAGTTCAGACCTCTTTGGTCTGCAAAGTCTGGCAGATAACTGTGTGCAGTCTGGCAACCAAGTCTGCTGTTACGTCGTCCTGCCTGGCTGGGAAGAAACAATATGGAACACAGCAAAAAAAGACATTTTTGGAGATCAAGTCCTGCCACTTGTTTCTTGGTGCTCTCAATACTCTTCCACTCTGATTCAGGAAAATCAAACCAAGTAAACTCCCAAACCATACTGAGGCAATTCAGGAAGGATGTTTTGGCATCCACAAGCTGTCTCTCGTTGTGCAGTGATCTTTAGGCAGATAAATATGAGGCAGACTGTGGCTGTTTCTTGTTTACTTCCCAGTTTTTGCCTTCTTGCAGGCTGGAGTACAGACATTAGCACAACAGATCACAGAATCATAGAATTATAGAATAGTTTAGGTTGGAAAGGACCTTTAAGATCATTAAGTCCAACTGTTAACAAGGCACTGCCAAGTCCACCACTAAACCATGTCCCTAAACACCACATCTACACATCTTTTGAACACAACTCAACCACTTCCCTGGATAGCCTGTTCCAGTTGTTGATAATCTTTTTGGTGAAGACATCATTTTTCCTAATATTCAATCTAAATCTCTCCTGGTGCAACTTAAGACCATTTCCTCTTGCCTATTTCCATTCCTATTCCTGGTCTTGAAGAAATCATAGGTTCCCTTGAAGAAGTAATTGCTTCCATGAAAAATCCCCACATGCAGACCAATTGCCTGGTGTTACCAAGGCACAGAAATACCTGAAATACCTACAACCTAGATTGTCTCTTTATTCAGCAAACACACTGGAAAATACCGATACAAATACTGATAATTATTCTTTGAAGACTGTTTAGCAGGAAAAAAGTATATCTTACATTTTAATTTTTTTTTCAAAACCAGTTTTAACAATGTCTGGAGAAAGATATATGTCAGTTATATTTTATTTAAAAAGATCCTTACCTGGCCCCAACACCAAACAACTGCACATGACTACAGTTATCAAGAGATAAGTCTTGACTACATTTACACAGACTTTTGAATTCTGCAAATGTGTCTAAAGAAGATATTTTTAGCAGTCCCACAGAGCTGCAGGTTTTAGGTCCTACGAATTGAACCCAGGCTGCAAAATTTAATTTGAGGCCTGGAGTCTGTGGTATTAGAAAAGTAACTTACTGAATTTGCACCTGGATCTACCATCAGGTTTTGAAGGTCATCTGTCTCTCCTTTCCCTCATTTCTAAAAATTTGACGAAGGAGGTTCTAATTTACGATGTAATTTGGGAAGATATGACCCCAGGTGACCTTTGCCAGATACTGCTAAAGAGCAAACAGAGAAGAAAGGCAGAAATGGTTTGTTGCACAAAAATGGTGAATCTGTGCTAAGCTTCATAGGTTAGAAGGAGCATTTTGAAAGTCCAGGAAAAAATGTGACAAGAAGCCAGTTTAAATACAAGCACAGAGGTGTGATATGTTCTGAGGGCCAGGTGTGACTTGGGAGCCTGGCAGCTTTGCGCACATTGTAACTTTGACATCTTGGATGAAGAGAGACAGGCTAACAAAGATTACCGATAATAAAGTCATAAAAAGGTATGGCTCACAGTGTTACTGCTCTTATGAGACACGGCAAACAAATGCACTATGAAGGGTTACTTGTGTAAAAGGCAAGTGCATTATTTGTGGCATAGCCATGAGCAGTTTACAAATGCACTTATTTTGTCTTGGTATTTCTTTACTTGTAAGCATTTACCTTGTAATAACCAGCTCTGAATAATGCTCTGTTCTCCTGCTTTTGTGTATGAGGAAGAGGGCAAAAGGCAGAAAACAATAACCAGCTTTCTCCTCCTCTTCTGCAGTTGGTTGCTGCTGTTATAATTTGCTGTTATAGAGGCTCTAAAAGCACAAACACAACCTTAGGGATCATGAAGAAAAATATTCTTGTGTGAAAGCATATGTGGCAGGCACACATTTTTAAAACCCAGATCTGTGGCTTATAACCTGACCAAATGGTACTGAAATCAGTAGGGCTCCACAGTAAGAAAATCAGTGCAAATTCAGCTCTACAAATCCTCATTTTCTTTGCTGGTAAATGATGTACTATCTACTGTTGCTACCTTCCTAAAAAAAATCCCTGATGGGATAAAGGCACAAGAAGGTGAAGGTACAGCTGAGAGGAGCATTGTTTTCTCATGGTAATATTTCCCATGAAAAGCCTCAAAAGAATTTGCAACATACATGTGTGTGCACAGTGTGTGCATTTTCACTTTCCCCTCTACCATCCCTCCTCCACTCTTGTCTGTGTTCAAGTAGGTCCTTACAGCAAGCAAGGGCTTTGTCTTGCTTAGCCATTGATTTGGAAAAGTTAGGTGTCAAACTAACTAAAGCTATTTAGTATCTCTTCGTAGAGCCAGTGGACCATAAATAAGTACCTAAGAGACGCTGGAGGAATTGTCTTCTGCAGGTGATTTTATTGTCTGAAGAGGGAGCTTAGATAACTTGGGAAAGGAGGAATGTACATAGCAGTCAGCCAAAGACAGGGGTGCTCAAAGTCTGCTCAGAGAGGCTTGACTGGTATTCTGGTTATAGGTACAAACAACCAAGTGCATATGGATGACTTGAAGAGCTTTTTGCTCTAATATTTCTTTGTGCATAGAGCTAAGCTTCAAAAAAGAACTAAAAATTACTATGACCATATTAAAATATTTGACTGTACTATATCCCACTTTTGATGCCTGCAGAGGAAAAAAAAAAAACCTCAAACCTAGAAATGTAATTTAGTGGAAAGTTATTTAAAGTTTGACACAGAAAATATTACTCATTTTAATAAAAACAGTAGTGATTTTAATATAGTACATCTACAAAATCTAGAATACGTTAATTAGTTAAGCTAAATACATACAGCTTTACCTTTGCATATAATTTCCAGTGCTTTTTGCATATGTATTAAACATTTATAAGTCCATATAGCATTAAATATATATTTAACTAAATATTTACTATCCATATGCACACAGTTGATTGGTCAAGCAGTATGACCAGCATGAGAAAATGAATTCCAGACAATAACTCAGTGGTGCATTTCTAAAAGGACTACATTAAAGAAAATACGTAGAGTTATAAAATACCAAGATGTTCCTCCTTCATCCTGGTTCAAGTGCCCTACACGAGGTCCCTGAACTCTCTGCGATGTTACTGCATGCAGGTCTGGCAGTGGGATGATAAACCTGCAGCACTTGGGCTAGGTCAAATCAGGCATCCCTGGGTAAGCAGCATCTAGGTGTGCAGAAGAGGGGTTTAAGGTCTGGCGTCCATGCTCTACGTTGGAGTGGTCCTATTGATTGCAGCACGCACAGAATCAGGGCACAGGATTTGGCATGGAAGCAAGGCTTTAATTTTTGGCATGAGTGTGCGTGCACCAGGAGGAAGAAAAACCAAACAATCCAGCTTACTCAATATATTTGTGCATATCAAGCTCTTTTTGCAGGCTGCTTTTTCATGCTTCAGAAATTCCTGTCCTCTATAAATTCCATTCCATTTTACATGATCTTAAATTACTCTTTGGCCATCTTCTAGTTTTTATAATGCAAAGCAATGTTTGGTGACTGCATGTTTCACATCACTAAGTATATTTCATTTGACACTCCTTTTTCTCTACAGTTCCTTACATGCTTTAACATGTTGCTCTCTCCCTCCTGGTGTTCTTCTCTGCCTGCTTAATGCTCTTTTCTGCTCCTTCCTCGAGCTTCCTTAATTGATGCGTTAGGCTATTTGTTGCATTAAAAAATAAAAATAGAACTAGCTTTGACTTACCAATTCACAACAATTCCATTGTTCCATGTTGCGTGGTATTGGTCACTGCTTGCTTTCCTCGGAGATAAATGGAGTCAAATTAAAATGTGTCTGTTTATCAGACATTAATGTGATTTCCTTAAGCCTGGTTATCCTGCATAAACTTTCTGAGGGGTCACCACCAGCTTCAAAGGATTTCTTAATCAGCACAGAAAAAAGGGCTGTCTGGGTTCAGTTCCTGTCATGTTGGGAAAAGATGTGATCATTGTTGGATTCATGAAGTAATATTTGCTTTTAGTTTAAAGATGTTTTTAGATTGGAAGTAAATTTTCTTCAGCCCATGAACAGCGGACAACAAACTACTGTTCCTGTGAGTTATTTGGAAGAGCTCTAACTTTGGGCAATGTCTTGAAAAAAAAAAAGACTAAAGTCACGAGCGGATTCTTCCATTCCTACTAATAAGCAGCATTACTCATAATAAATTTTAATCCTTCAAAAAATAAAAAAAAGGCAGTGGTTTCCTAAAGCACCTGGAGGCTGACTGCCCCAGGCAGATTGCAATGGAGAGGCAGCAGCTGGAAACCGGAGGCTGAGCCTGCTCTTAACCTGCCAGCCTGAGATGGAGCGAAGACTGTAAGACTCACTTGAGAGAACACCAAGCTCAGGTTTCCCTCTTCAGATGGCTGCAGAGGGTTGTGAAGATGGACTGCACGTGTAGACAGAGCTTGGACTGGGGCTACTTTCCTGTGTAGGATGCTGAGGATGCCCCATGAAAGCCCTGCAAGCAGAAGGGCTGTGATTGCCAGGCAAAGGACAGCACTGTGAAAACACAAGTCTTTCCTGGATGGATTTGTCAACCTTGCTGTCCATGCTTTGTCCTCTTATCTTGTTGCTTACTCTTCTATTTTCCTTAATATAATCCTCACCTTTCTGTTTCATGGTGCTACAGAGCCATCAGGCCCAGGGCTGCTGCTGACGAGCATAGCCAACCCATCCAGAGGGATTGCACAGGGGGAAAATTCCCAAATGCCTGCTCCCATGGCTGCCTTAGCTGTTTGCAGAAATCCCCTACAAAATCCAACAATGCTTTGAAAAAAACAGAAACTAATTTTGAATCACACATTTTACCCCTCAGTTCTAAGCTACCTGCTTTAATTGTACCCATCTTTCTGGCCAAAATATCCCTTGTGTGTCAATATTCTTTGCTTGGTCATTAATACCCTCAAAAATTTCTGTCTTAGTTATTAGACAGGACCTGAGTACCTCATTGTCTTTGTTTTTAAGATCTCTTTCTGATTGTCTTTGTAGATCACCATGATTTAGGCAGCTTGTGGTAATGACACGTCAATACTAGATTATTTTTATTATGACTTGAAGTAGAAATACACTACCCTGTCCATATGTATGATATTGGGACACCTTTAGTTAAATTTACTTGTCTGTTGGGTCTGCACTTCTGTCACCATGATTTTGCGGTGTTTAAAGAAAAAATGAGCTCTATTTGCATATTTAATTTTAAGGGTAAGAAACTGGAAGCTGAGCTCATATCTAGTGGCATTTTATCCAGGTACTTTTCTTACAGATAAGATGAGTCTGGAATATGTTTGTATGAACTCATATGGATTGTTTGAAAATATTAGTAGCCTATGTTTAAAAACATACAGCTAAACTCCTCCAGCGTGAAATCCTCCTCTAGAAAAATATAAGGCTTTTTTACATGTTTAGGTTAGATTTTTAATCTCATTTCTAGGTTTCTCTAACATTAACGTCAACCACATGTCACTTACGTAGTCCATTTATATTTTAATTTAGTGTCTGCATATCGAATGTATAATGTACAGCTGGACTCAGCACAATATTTTCTATGAAACGCGAAGGGAGCTATTATCCAATAAGAAATACATCTGGCTTTGGTGTACCAGAGCTTTTCCAAAGGCAGAGAAATTGCTGCAATAATTAAACTTGAGACCCAGAGAAGGACAGGATTCCTGCTGGAGTATTAGACCTTGCACGAGGAATGGGATCCCAGTGAGAAGCATTTTTTACGGCTAACAATCTATTGTATATTACTAAAATACTTAAGAAAAGTTGCAGCCAATTACTTGCAGCTGTCACTTGGTGACTCTGTCCAGGTATTAGATGATCTCTTACAAACTGGCTTAGGGATCTGTCATATTTTTCTTACAGTCAACTGAGTCCTGAGCAGATGAATGTGCTAAGCTGTGTGCCCTAGCGCTTCCATACAAAAGGCTTTTAAATTAAAGTAAAAATTCATTCTAACAGCGAGGTTATGTTTTCCCTTGAGGTTTCTAACACTGTTCACTCTCATTGCAGAGGTTGTTTCCGCCTTCATGGTAAAAGCTTTTCTTTTTCTTATCCTCGCAGCCCTTGTTAGACTGAATAAGTCAAGGTGCTGGTGCCTCCGTATTGCTGAAGGGCCCGATCCCACAGCCCTTGTGCCTCGCTGGGTAAGGCAGCAGGAGACCTGGGTGGTAGAGGGAGACAGCACAGGTTAAAAAAAAAGAGAAATAAATAAGAAAGACAAGGGTTTGTTTGTCTGCAACTTGTTTGTTGTCACCTACAGCTTCCTCCTAGTGAGTTGATGGCTTGCTTTTTAAAGGAACAAAGGATTCTTTTGGAAAAACTAACATATTTACATGATTTTGCTCCCTAATTTCGTATGCAAGAAATGTTAGTTTCTTCTCTCAAACACCAGCAGACAGATGGCAGAAAAAATATAGTAGACTCTGGACTCCCACTGAAAGCTGACCTAGACTCACCCCTGGCTTTATTGTTTTTCTTTCATAATTAGCTTTTGCTCAGCTTTGTCATTTTCATAAGCCTCGATATTTTTCAATTAACAAAACAGAACAAGAACAACAAGAGCTTAGGCAGCTCATGAGGTCACTTCTTACAGGGGCTGGATTATGGCACCAAAAGAAGCCTGAAAAGCATGTATTGATCCAGTCTGACAGTTCCTGCCACATTAAGCCTCACCACAGCTGTGATATAAAGGCGCTTAGAGCTGTTATCATAAATACCATCCACTATCTTTAAAGATCATCAAAATTGCTTCACATTGTATAAGAGTTATTGTCATATAATTTGTTCAATGCATTTTAACAGCATAAATTGGTTTAGCATTTTAATACTAGCTTAAAGGTCAAATGCAGATAATTTAAACTAACATTTATCCTATGAAAGTTATCATATAAGCTCAATTTACTGAATGTGTGGAATGAAAAACAGGCATCTTTATTATTTCCTTCATTTATCCACAAGCTAAATATATCCAATAAAATCTGGTTTTAAGTGTTAAGGTGCTTTCATTTAAACGGCTAAAGAACATATTTGTGATTATTTTGTGAATGCCTATAATATTTTGAATACAAAATTTAAAGAAAAAAATAATTCCTATATTTCTTTCTGTAGGAAGATGATTATGAGAGAGACATATTTATAATCAGGGGTGGGAAAATACAACTACAGCTTTTACCATGAGCTGAAGATATTAGGACCAAACACATCTACGAACCTCTTAACCCCATCTATATCTGTGTCTTTGCCCATCCATAGACACGCTGTACACAGAAAACTCCCTTCTAACTTGTGGCTCCTTGAACCAATAAAACATGAAAGACAAACGTCTGTTTGAGAGAGAGAGAAGAAAATTGATGATTGTATGGGTGGAAGGCAATATCTCCAATAGCGTCAGCAAAGACAAGTAGGCAAAGTCTTGTCACAAAACCCCCGTTTCCAAGAGAGTCTCCTGGAGTTTTTCAGCTATGAGCAAGAGGTACAAGAAAGTGATATGTCCTATCATAAAATGTTCCCTCAACAGAGGTGGAACATCCTCAGGTCCCAGAGGAAACTTCTTGTCCCACCCTGAATATAGCTGTAGAAAAGTCAGTGGCCTGCTGGTCACACTGTTCAGGTGGAGTGTAATGCTTTCTTGTTTGTTGGTTTTATTTTTTCCTCCAATTTTTTTGGGAAAAAGAAAACTTAAAAAAAATAATAAAAAAGCACCTTTACTTTAAATTAGCTCCTACTTTGACATTTTGGTGTCAGTGATAAAATAATAACAAAAAATACCACTTTTACCTCTTTATCTGGAAGTAACGACAGAAGGATTGAAGACTTTTATCTCATTGAACAAAAGATTCACAGTACTGCTCCTCTTTTTTATTGTCTTTTTGGTATTGTTCCTTCATTGTGATTCACAGATAGAATCAGCATTTTCCTAAGGGTATATAACATTTGTTAAAATTTTAATTCATTGTAAAGTCCTTATTTGGTAGCTTATTTATGGAATGTGAATATAAAAGGAAGAGTCAGATAAATTCAACTGAAGCAATAACCAGCCGCTTTTTATAATGTTTTTGGTTTCCATATAGAAAACAAAGAAATTATGCTTAATCTATGAAGAAAAATAATATGAATTTATTAAGCTGTGGAATGTTCAAAGAGAAAAGGAATACCCATCAACTGGAACTTCTAAAATTAGATTAAACAAGGCAATGAAGGATACCATAAGTCAATGCATTTTTGTGGCAAAATAAACTTTTCTGGGACGCTAATAATTCCATATTCTGTGTTGCCTAAAACGTAATTGAAGGGTAGCATTGCCATCTTTTCAAAATAAAGATAGCAAAATTTTCTGCGATCAGCTTTTGTAAGATGATATCAGTTAAGGGAAGGTATGTAATAATTTGCTATAAAGGAGTAAAGAAGAACAACTGGAAAAATTGAGTGGAAATAACACATTAAAATAGATGGTATAGACACGGTTAATATCAGTAGTGTCTCACCAGCCTCACAGATTACTGCCCATCAGCAAAAGCAAATTCCCAGTTGATGTACATGCTCTTTGCCAAAGCCAATGGTAAGATTGTATGGTTTAATTCACATTTCAATTGGCTAAATACCTAGACTGCCTTTGTAATTTACTCCAGGATAGGAACTGGTGGTATTCAAAACCCGCCTGGACGCATTCCTGTGAGACCTGCTCTAGGTGTTGCTGCTCTGGCAGGGGGATTAGGCTAGATGATCTTTCAAGGTCCCTTCCAATCTCTGATATTCTGTGATTCTGTGATTCTGTGAACCCCTTTCCTCATCCAGCTGACCTGCAGTGGGCCATATGCTCAGTGAGTGCAGAGCATTGGAACAGTTCCTGTCTCTGCACCCTGACCCACAAGCCTTTGCAGCTCCTGAGCCCAAGGACTCTTCACGCACAGCACATGCCTGCTCCACGCTCCTCACACCACTTCCTCATAGGCTGTATTTCATTGTAATACGCAAAGAGCTGCCTGTGTTGTCTATTTGAGCAGAATCACAAGCTGAGTCACTGAACCATCCATTAATTTAATTTTGTTGCACTCCACAACGTTGCTGGGAACAACCTTCAGTACATTCGGGGTACTATGACCACCTCATTTTTAGCAATTTCTGATGGAAAAAAAAAAACCACCAGAAATTGCTAAAACCGTCACCTTCACTCTTGGAAATGAAGAAAAGTAAACATAAAAAATACTGCAGGTCTACTACTTTTTTTTTTAATATATATAAATACTTGTATTTACATGAAAAGCATCATTACTTTTTTTAATTTGCATTTTGTCTCTTACATCTCAGAAATGTTAACACTTCTGAAATCACCAGAATTCTTTCTGCAGGGGAGAGGATTATGAGATACTGAGTAAGATGCCGAGCTTTAGTTTCTTTATTATCTGTGAAGTTCTGTAAGAAATTCATAAGTCTCAGCAGAGTTAGTCTGATGCACTATGTCTAAAAGAGCTCTGTCTTTAGAACCACAAACCAGCCTTATCAATAGCAGATACCAAGGATAATTTGAAGGTGTTTCTGTGTCAGCAAATACTATCTCTTTTATTGAGAAACACTATGGTTCTAGATGGGTTTCTATCACTGTATTGCTATCACTGCAGCGGTAATCCTAAAAGGAACTTGTCTTACATGAAATCCCTTAGGAGTTTCCCTTTGCTCTGATAGTATGATATCATATTATTTGCATTTCTAAACATGAGAAAATCAGAAGCAATCACACACTGAAGAGATGGATTCACCCATGCCCTCTCTTTCTCCTTCTAAACAGGTGTTCAGAATTGAGGGAAGCTCAGCTTGTTTAACCCACACAGGTGCTAAATGCTGCTCACACAGACCTTAGTGTTTCAGTCAGGATCAGACCTCACAGCTCACTACTACATTGATTACAGAATCGCTGACTAATTGGGTTTGGAAGGGAAGTCTGGAGGTCATCTGCTCCAAGTCCCCTGCTCAATCAGGAAAGTAAAGCAATGGAATCATTGTTTCAAAAATTGGAAATCTTACGAATGTCAACTACATTAATCATTGTTAGAAATCACGTGAAAATAGCCCATATACAACCAGAGATTTAAGGAAAGAAGTTCAAACCTTGCATCTTTCCTTACAATACCTATGGTTGCAACAACAGATGAACATTTTCCATGCTTTCACACACTTCATGCCTTAGAAATCCGTATGTGTGTATACACACAGAACTATGCAGCAATTCCCTGAGACAGAACCCAGCTTTGACCATCTCTGTACATTCTTACCTATGCCCCATATGTTCGGCTGTCACGTTGCCTACGGCACAGTCCGACATGCAAGGATGAGAGATAGAAGGAGAATGCTTTGAAGCTACTCTGTCAATGTTTGAGAGTGAAAGATTATCCAACTGTTCTCAATAGTGCAACCACCTGCAATGTATTCTCACTTATACGGTCTTGAAAGCAAAGGGGTCTGGTCATCTGGAAAGGTGAAATATCCCATCATTTTACTCCCTCACTGAGGGGACACTGAGATTGTGATTGATATGAAAAGAGTCCTAAATGAGAGGTCCCAGATGATCTTGGAGGTCCCTGAGGTGGTTTTTTCCCCCCCCAGCTTTGTTGGCCAAGGAATGTAGGTGTTTTATAACTGAAAAAAAGACCTCCATGCAAGTTATTAGTATTTCAGGGGTATAGCAAGGGTACTATGTTTAGTTAATAACTTCTGCTTTGTTGTTTTGTTGCATTTATCTTATAAACTTTTTTATAATAAATAGGTACAAATTTTAATAATTCAATATGGAGTTTTTCTCCAGCCTTTTAGGAGTAAAAGAAACAGACCAAAGTTGGCTATTTACCCAAGAAAACAATATTACAACGGAAAGTGATTGTCATTTGGGATACTGTCACCTCAGGAAAAAAAATTACAGCCATGTGACAAAATTTTTTCTCTCTCTAGGGTTTCTGTCAAGTTCAAAGTCATTTACACAATATGTCTGTGATTAAAAGACAATTTTAATACAGAAAATGGAGGTGACCCAGAGTGATGTTTCAGACTGATGAATCCCTCACACAAAAGACATCTCCACACTGATCACTTCTCTATCCCTTCACAGTGCTCTTTCAAGCACTTCCCAAACATTTCTTATGCCGCTTCCTTGAGCTATTTCAATTTTTCATCTCTCCCTTTGCTTTCTTCACGTCTTCCCTCAGTCTCCTTTCATCTGCCCAACTCTCTGGCTCAAGATCTTATACCAAATAAATGACAAAATATAATAAAAAAATTTGTAGAATAGCAGACACTGACTGCAAGCATAGAATGAATGTGATGTGTATGTTAGAAGTTGGTGACCTCAGGAAACAACTTTGTGTAATCCTTGACCTTCCCTTTGCTATTCCAGTCATGCTTGTTTCTGTCCTGATGTTAAAGCATGACTGCCACATACAGAAGGGAAGGCATTGTAATTATTGTTTTTAGCCTTTCTGATCCTCTTGTTCTGGCTCATATTCACAGTGATGATAATGTATCATTGCTCCTTCTGACACAAATATCCCATTCTGACAAAAGCATCTCGCCACAGAACGATAGCGTAAGCCTGAGGCCCTGTAAGTCAGCTTTGCAGGGAAGGAGAAAGCAGTGACACAACGTCTGGGTATATTCTAAGTATAAATTGTTTTGTTTACATATATAAACCAGGGCTGGTAGTAAAAGTGGTAAAACAGCACTTTGGGCGATTGTATCTTCAAGGAATATTTGCTTAGCACCCGTGTTTAGTTGTCAAAGAATAATTATCTCAATTATAAATGTTTAATAAGAGAAGAAAGTCCATAACAAACATCAGAGTCCTTTGCTTTTTTCCAGATCCTTATTCTAAAAGGACAACATTAGGTGTCTTATAAAATTGAAAATTTGCACACGTGCTAGGAACTTGAAAAGCTAAATGTAAAAGTAGCACCTAGAAACACTTGCCATAATAGTATTTTTTTCTTTTACCAATATTCCAGGGTATTTCTTGCTTGTCACTACTTCAAACTATTGGACTTTGACCCTCCTTTGAAGTCTGTGGCATATGCTGAAAATTAAGCAAGTTCTTAAGTGTTTAGAGGATTGGTTTCACTTAGAAAAAGTCAGTACATTTAACTTCCAGCGCTAATTCTAAACTTCTGTCTTCAGTAAACTGGGTCTCTAGATGACATTAAGTGCACCCATGCTATAATGCCATGACTTCTCTCAGTCAGTTATATGCTCTACTTTGATTAATATTGTACCCAAAATGGCTTATAGTCAAAGTACATAGTTGTGCAAAGCCATGGCACAAAAGGTGGTGCCATCTTGATCTGCCGGGCCTTTAGAGGAGCACAGAGACCAGAGTATAAAGCAAATTTCAGCTTTGGTCTGATAATAAATGTGTGTGATTAGCTAAGAACTAATACATGTGGATTAAATGTAATTTCTTAGAAATAACTGGTAGGAGTCATGGTTCGTGATAAGAATTCTTGGCAGAATCAAAAATCGCAGTGTGTTGAAGATTGGGATCGTTTAGCAACTCATTGTTTCAGACTTTGTTTTTCAGAGTGACTGTAGCTGTTCTTCTGTATCTCCAAACTCCCCCAGCCCTGGTAGATCACACATCAGGTTTTTGTAGGAGAGTTTCTTTACCTTTGGAGACAGATGGGGAGCCTGCTTCCTTACTCTAATGGCTTTCTGCTGAGCTGAGATCCTGGTTATCTACAGAAATAATTGAGGGTATGGGGTAGAGGAGGAAGCAGCAAATGGTGTGCACTGATTGCCTACATAAATTTTCTCAGGGATGAGCAGAAAAGATGGGTGATTGCTTTCCAGATAAATATTTTTACCCTCTCTATTGTCCCCTTTAATGTCACTTCCACCTCTGTGGTACAGAAGATGTATTGAGCCTTAACAGCAGGACTTCCAGAGTGCTGGAAGAGGACTGGAGGCTTCCTTATCCCTTGTGCTCAGGGATTTTTTTCTATACAAGGATACAATCTGAAATGGAAGACCTAAACTACAAGCTGAGAATGTGTTTTTCTAGTGTGATGCATCCCCTCCCTTATTAACACAATACTCATACAAAGACCTTAGAGTTGCCTTCAGTCGCTGGACTGTTTAGTTTTATGTGACTTGTGAAGTCTGTTTGTCCAGGTATAAGTTACTATCCACATAGCATAAACACATAGGACATAGCACTCAAATCATGTTCTCCAGATTGATGTGTCCAATTTTAAAGCAAATCGTTTTCTTCCATTAAGTCACACACCAGCTGAAGAAGACAGTGAGTCATAAATAGCGAGTTGCATGTCAACATGCCAGGGTGTTCTAAGCAGAATACAATGATACTGGGGACAATACAATGATTGCAAAATCCTTAAATCTTTCTCTAACATTAAGCCTGCAATTATTCCACTGACTTAATGGGATTGCAATCATAATTGAAATCAGGCATTGCTTAGTTATCTCCATGTTCATCACTCAAAATAGATAAGACAGTCAATACCTACCTTAAAATTATACTGCAATTTATTAGAAATTTCCTGCTCTTTCTGCTGGGTGGTGGGGCTTGAAGAAAAAAATAAAAACCTAACAAAAGTTTCTACTCGCTTGAAAGGCCTAAGTCAGCCTCAAGTAGCTCTTCTAGATATAGATAAGAAATACTTGCTTTTGGAGACAACATACACAGAGGAGCAAAGTGATTGATGTCACACTTGGAGGCCTTCCATTTCATGTCCTCAGTGATCCGTGCCCCTCATGCTGCTGGCATATGGACACCTCTCCGGAGCCACACTTAACATGCCTGAATTTATAATGGGTTGCCTTACCTAATGTAGTGCTGCATCTCCTCCTCTTGGGCAGCTTACAGCTAAAGCATCACAGGGTACACAAGTTGTTCCAGAAACAGACATTTTGTGAGTTGCTTCATTCTCATTTGGGAAAGTTAAATGCTATAAATGAGATATTTAAGTTGAATATTGTAAATTGCCTCGGTTATCTTAAGTAGTGCCCACTGCTCAAAATATAGAACATCTGGTGTTGAAGTTGTAATTCTTTTCTATTGAGATTCATATTTATTCAGTTACTGGGTAAGTTTTCCTGTGTAAAGCACATGCCCTCTCCTCCAGTCAGGGAAATCAGCAACAAATTTCCCCACTGAGTTCACTGTGCTGTAGTGGTCTGTTAATGACTTTTGCTGAAGGCTGTGAAGTGAAAGATGTCTTAGACAATAAAATCTCCTTTAGTTCTATTTGCATTGAAGGTATGGGGTTTTTTCAGCTCTGCAATACACCAATTATGTTTTATTTCAGATGGATTTTGGGTTTTGGTTGTTTTGTGACCACATCAGAAAAAAAACTAATTCATGTCAGAATCGAAATGGGCTTTGGTTGCACACAGAACAACAATGAACTGTGAACCAGTAAAAAATGAATTATGAACTAAGTAAAACTGCTTTGCTCCACCTAAGCCCTAACTGCTTTTCTTTTTCTGTGTTTCTTTTTTTGTTTTGTTTTGCTTTAGGTCCATTTGGAAGTCAAAAGAAAGCCACTTGAATTAAAAGAGAATAACTTGGAACTAAGAACAAAACAGTTGGTCATTACAAAGTTAATGCCTCTATATTTTCCAGTTTGTCCATCCCTTTTATTTGTTTGATTAAAGAGAGTTTCAATGTTTAGCCATTTTATTATTTTAATTAAATGTTAATTTCTTCTACCTGTCTCACTCTAAAATTCCATTTCTGGGAGGATATTACTTGCTAACAACCTCCTTGTCAGCTCTCAGTAAGGAATGACTGTAAAAAAGTGGAGAAAGCACTCTGAAAATGGTACATTTCATATCAATAGCAGGAATAACTCAAACCTATTTTTGTGAACTGGGCACTCTGTCTTGTGAGTAGTGGGTGAACAGTAATTTTATAAAGTAACCTAAAACCTAAAATCAAGGAGGAAATTAGGGGATTTAGAAAGCCTTCCACCTTTGACAGAACAGTCAAGTACTAGGACCTGACAGGTACGATAAAGAGCTTAGATGTTCTTCTGATATTGTTCTTAGCCATAAGCCCTGAGGCTTTGTTCTACATGCTTAGTTAAACTGTTTTTATCTTACATAAATCCTGGTAAGCTACTTTAAGACCCATCAGACTACCTCAATTGCCATTTAAGTGTTTTTTTCTGCACTAACTGCTTCTTGTTAAATAGTTTGACATTTATGTGTCTAGACTTGGGTTGTTTTGATATTGATTTTGTACAGAATGATAATGGAGCATAGTGGCAATATTACTTTTGCTGTCATACCTAGTAGCAATATATCTCTTTGAACTTCTTATGTTGGGAGCAAAATCTGCACATATGTAGGTCTAAATTTAGTCTGTTCTTCAAAACTAGAATTCTGCTTTGCTTACTTTTCTGCTGCAAGTACCATTGCCTTCCATACAGTGCTAAGAATCTTTACTTTGGGGGAAATCTGTCAAAACGTGGAGCTTCCAGCTCAGTGTCTGCACAGCAAAGAGGATTGCGCTATCAGCTAAGTNCTCCATGTCTTTTGCTGTTTGCCTACCAGATCAAAATACTGGAAGGAGACTCATTTGTCTGGCTATGACTTAAACAGAGCTACATAATATACAACTCATATGAAGATTTTTAGGCAGAAATTAAAAAGTCAGTTTTCAGAAGAACTTGAGGTAGAAAATTTTGTACTATGAGATACACTGGCCAATAATGGGAAAGGCAACCATCAATGTTTTTAGGACTAAGATCACTTTACTTTTGAGGATTCACATTAAATATTGTATCAATTTTGTATGCTAAGATCTTCAGAGCCAAGCTGATGACAGTGTTGACCTTCGAAACTGACCACATATTCAACTCGGCATTTGCTTCAAGCCTTTGATAGTGTGAGAATCTGGAAGTCATCTTTTCTGAGTGGAAGGAAAGAGATTTCACCTGGAAACATCCGAGTTAGTCTTTTTCACGCCTTTTCTTCCTCTGCCTCTTCCACTAGTGCGCAGTTGATAACCGGAGCAATGGAAGCACATGAGGATGTGCATATGAGGATGAAAGCCCACCTGTTCACCGACAGCCAGGACTCCTGTTGTCCTCAGTTGTACAGGTTTCCGTAGTGCTGTTTGTTACAGCTCTGCCTTCCTGTGGTTAAGTAGATATAAGTGATTTCAAAAAGGGCATTTTTGGCCAATAAATCCTGAACAAACCAGCAAATAAATCCATAAATATTAAATGCCCAAGTTGGGAAAATGTAAGATAATAGTTTCATACCATTTCCTGAAAATGAATAAAATCACATATAATCTTCCTTTTTCTGCATACCTCCATTTATATTAACTGGGAGACATCTCTGCCCAAGGTTCTTGCTCTTTTTCTTTTTCAGCACTTGGCTATTTAACACTTTTTATCCTATGGAGATGAAAATACTGGCCACTTTTATATTTACTTTACTTAAGAAATTACCAGCAAGCCTTGGTCAACCCCTCATCCCCATGACATTATCAGTCTTAGGGGATGGATGTTCACTTTGTAAATTATGTGTTTTTAACTTTTCAGAAAATCTCATGATTATTTATCTCATTTGATAATGTAAATATATATAGGTTACAATCAGTTCTAGCTAAAGCTGTCCTAAAAAAGGAAATCAAACCCTTTAAATCCAAGGACTAAAGCCAAAGTTTCCAAGTCCATTTTTGTATATTAACATGCCATTTTAACTGAAACCTTCAATATATATAGAGGTACCTTCAGTTTTCACCATAGTGATGTAAAATGACTATCCGAATAACCCTCATGGCTACTGAGAATTTAGTTTCCCACTAATTCTAATAATATTTAAGGACTTAAGGACCCTTCAATTATTTATTATTTTCCTTCGCTCAAACATTTTGTGTAGACTGACAGCCAAATTCACTGGACATTTTAACATAGTTGTACTCCAGACTCAGGGCCTGAAAAACAATTGTGAGGAAATATATTGATTCCAGGTGTTCTGGTGACTATTTCAGTTTCCTGTAAACCTTCTGCAAACTTGATGGTTTTGACTTTTAGCTGTAACTTCTTTTACAAGAGGGAAATGTGCATTGCCTCTAGCTTTAGCCCAGGAAACTTTGTCTTTGTTCAGGACTTTCCAGCCATTCTGGTCCTCTCTGGTTTCTTCTTAGATAAAAAATTCATGTCTGTGAACTTCAGTACTCGTTATAACTTCAAAAACCCAGGCCTTTCTCTGAGCACGACAGAGCAATACAGGTAGCAAACACATAGAGAAATGTTTCTGTAAGTCACACTTGAGGGTCATGTTGAGACACTGGGGCCAAAAAAATAGTAATTATCAAATGTATCTTTTAAAATTTCACTCTACATAATAGGAAGCATCCAATTTTGATGCAGTTATTTAACTTTGAGGGTCTCTATACATCTACAAATCTTTTTTTCATTTACGAAGCAACAAGTGCATCCACTTGTTCTGGGATGACCAGGACCATGGCAGGATCCAGGCCCTCATGCAGCTCCTGTCTCCAGAGGAAGGCAGCCTCCCATCCATCCATGTTTTGCTGACTCCTGCCTTTTCTGAACTTTCCCTGAAACTGTCTATGAAAAAGCTCTGTATATTGCACACCTTAGAATGATAAGTCAAAATACACTCTAGACTCCTAAATTAGGTGTCTAATCAAGTTAGTTGTCCAGACTTGCAGTGTAGTCAGTGAAGACAGGTGGAAGCTTCTAGAGGGAGGGCTGTTTCACTCAGTTGAAACAAGATGTCTTAGTGACCAGATTACACTCTGGAAATATTTGTTTTTAATGGATAACAAGAAAATTTGGACAACTCAGAATAAATAACTATTGGCAAAAATGAAGTGAAAGGGATCCCTTTCTCAATTAAAATATAAGATGCTGGGTGTTTCAGCAGTCTGGGGTCTCTGGATTGCATTCAGCTTGCCTAAATTTAGCCCTTCACTCTAAATTTCCATTAGCCAGTTGGGTGAAACAGGCATTTCAAGGATTTTTTTTTTCACTTGCTTTAGACAGCCATATTTAATTCCATCCAACAGTTTCAAAAGTTAAGCCTCTGCTCTAAATACCATTAAAATAATAACCTACATCTGATTTGTCTGCCTTACCTGATAAGAAATAACCCCCTTAAATATTTATGTCATTGTCACTCGATGCTCTACTCTTTCAGGCATTTGTCTGGAGTGTGTCTGTCAGTGGAGATGAGGCACCTTACAAGCGTATGATGGGTAAATGTGAATGCTCCTCAATGCTTCTTCAGTCTGCTTGGGTAACCAGAGAGCTCCATACCTGAAGCTGTCTTGTTATGTCGGCAAAGGAAAAAGCCCAAATCTTTAAAAAAATCAAGTGAGAAGCAGACTACAGTAAAGGGGATCTAGTCCTTTAGTAGTGTAATTAGGCATCTTTGAATCGGAATGAGCTCATGGGCAACATACTGTCTGTTTAGAGGTTCACATAGGTTACTGCATGGATAATGGTCTATTACAGGGAAGACGTAGATGAATAAGGCTTACTGTCATCCCTAATTCTGGATAAAAACTTAAAGTTGTTGCTGGTTGTAATAATTGTGATATTTTATACAGTTGTGTGACTAATTTGACCTCAAATTGTTTTAGCTTAAGTAGTTTTGTTTTCATTGCATTATGTATTTTTTTTTTCTATTTGGTTGCTTAATGTAGTTAACAAAATAGATACAAATGGAAACCTTTGTGGACCAGATGTTTCTTTCCTAGACTGCAAAGACCGTAGGGTACATTAGAGGCAACTTAATAAGCCTAATAACACAGTGGTGGTCCACAGAACCTGCCCATTTTAACTCTCATAAACTCCTATTTAAAGGCGTAGTCCCACAGGCTTCACTGAAAAGTTTTAGTTCATAAAATTGCTGAAATATTTTGGAACTTATGAAGCTGGTTTGTAAACACTTGAGAAATTGGCTGCCTATGGACACTAGAACAGAGTAAGCAAATTAAAATGAGCCAGGCTGCCATTTGGTGGCTGAAAATACAACTGTATCAGAACCTGCGAGTTTGCTGCAGCATCTAAAGGTCATCTTATACTTTTCCATATATGAAATGACACTGTACTTAAGCAGCCACACATTGCCAACTACTTTGACAGAGCTCTCAATATCGAGCTGTGATGAGCATGTCAGCAGGAAAGAGTAGAGCACTGAAGAATGGCATGTTTCCTGACAGCTCACTTGACGATCAGGTGGAGAACTGGGGGTTCTCAGGGTCTGGGTCTATCCTGGTGTCAGGATACCTTGTAAATCGTTGGAGTGCCCACTTGCACAACCAGTATGTTCTTTGGCACTGTCAGCACACCGGAGAGTCATGGACTGCTTTGGAAGCATCTGTTCACCATCTGCCCCAGCGAAAAATGGGAGGAGCTTGTGAGCTTGCAGGTGCTATAGCCTGGGATTAGCTGAGGTATTGAATATGGTTGCAACTGGAAGCAATTTTGGAGAGGCCATGATAGGTTCGGGGAAGAGACACTTGAGGATGGGACACTGGACACAGGAAGAAGGAGAAGAATGCAGGCAGAAGCCAGAGATATGAGCTCAGGAGTACATCAGAAAAGGACCAGTAGACAGAAGTGCAACATGAAGGTGATACCTATTGTGAAATAAAAATGCAAAGGGCAGATGGAGACAGAAATTTGGAAAGATGGTGTAGACAGATGTAAAAAAATTATGTGGGGAGTGACATACATACTAGAGAAAACAAAGAAAAAAGGGTATTTTTAAAGTCAGTGCTAGCCAGAGTGGGCAAAAGCTGTGGCAATCAGACCTTGCCAAGAATGTACTGAGTGGTTTTTAAGAATACCTATGAGTCTTCAAAGAAGAATTCAGATTCTAGATGCCTTTGATGTCTGAATGACCATGCACTGTCTAAATGAGCCTTAGGAACGTGCCAGGGAGATTTTACAACCCAGAAATTGGACAACCATTCCTGCTTTTTAACTTGGTAGCAATAAACAGGTATCAAGTGTGGGAACAATTAAATAATAATAAAAAGAAGATGAAGAAAATGTACATGTTTCCTTCTCACATCCAAAAAACAATCTTGTTGTTGGAAAGTAGACTTTTTCCAGCAGACTGCAATGATAAATAGGAATGGGTGTAGTTAAAATAAAAATAGCTATAGCAGTTGTGGTTCTTTGTAGTCCAGTTGGAAACCACTCCAATTTGAAAACTGGACACAAGACAATGGCAAAACACACTAACTTGATAACTCGCAGGCTCTACAGGTGAACTAACTATGGAGTTATGAGACCAAATAAAAATAATGGTTGGACAGATATTGACTCCATAAAATGATGGCAGCCAGGCGCACAGTATAATACAGTACAGATGTAGGTGTATCGCTCTGAACAGTTTGCACTCTGTTTCAACAATAAAAATGTGTGATATTTCCAGTACCCACCACCAGCCATATGAGAGAATAAGTTAGCCAGCTGTTTTCAATACAGAACACACCATCCTAAAATCAATTGATATTTCATACTCTTTGTATTCTTCTTTCCTGCACATGCAGGAAGTATTAATGGTGACATGATTGTATGTTACTGTAGTTTAACAAAATGGTCAGGAAGACAAGCTATGTTAGCAACATTATTCAGACATTTAATAGCATTTATCCTTTTAACTTCATTATCGTGCAATGCCCCAAGGCCCAAACTGAGTTATTTTTAACATGACTTCAGACAGAAAGGAATAACTTCTTATATGGACATGGATTGGCCTCTTTACAGAGATGTATTACCAAGGCTCCAGGGTACAAAAATAAGGGGCTGCCACTTCTGCCCTCACTCTTCTTTGCAACCGCTCCATGTGGTCAGTACTCTCCGATTTCTCCCTAAGGTCAGAAACTGAAGGCCCCAGCCCTGAGGCCTTCACAGCTGTTACCACTCTCCAGATGTCAGCACTTGCTGATGTCCCTCCTTCCTCCTCCAAAAACCCTTCCAAATATTCTAAAGCTTGCATCTTTTCCCATGGCCCCCTTCACAATATAGTGGAAGCCATGCGAGAAACTGAGCATGTGAGTTTTTTATGGATGTGATTGTGTATCTGAGTGTGCAAGAAAAACAACCTTCAACCTTTTTCCCACTGAGTACCCCCCCTCCCCTCCCAAAAGGGGAGGAAAGGGGCTGAAGAAAAGGAAGGTGAGACCTTGTCCCCTCTTGCACACAGCAGAGCCACTGGATGCCATCAGATGCTAGTGATCCTGTTAGTGCCACATGGTACAATGACCAATGTTACCTTTCTCCTTCTCCCCGAGATAATCAGCCCCACCATCACCATTCCTCACTTCAACAAGAGCAAAGCTTCCAGACAGCACAGTTACTGCTTTGGAGCAAGCCGCTGATAATATCTAATCATGTTTATAGAACTGATTGCATACTGCCTTTTTCTATTTTTGTTTCTCTTCTCCCCTTTACTAATTTAATATGCTATTTTTCTCCCTTCTTTGCCCTATACATTTCTTCATACACCTTTTAGTTTTCAACTCTTTGTCCCCCAGTTCCTGTTCTTCTGTTTGCCTTTGCTCAACTACTCTGTTGTCTCAATCATAATTTTTCTTTCATCCCCCACTTCACTTCTCATCCCTAATATTTCTTTCATCCCTAATATTTCTAGGTGCTGATGTTGGCAGATGACATTTCTATAATCACATACACCAGTCCCAGCCATTATTCTTTTGCTCTTGCATCCTTTTCTACCTCTTAACTTCTCTTCTTCCAGCTTCATTATTGTCATTCATGGATACTTTTCTTGCCTGTTCTTTCTGTCAGGGATCTATACTGGGTTATCCACTGCCATTGCAAAGATCGCAGTGTTTTTCATGGCAGCAAAACACTGTATATGTAGCTTACAGACCTATATGTCCTCCCATTCTACTATGATTCTTCTGTATAGACTTTTCAGCTATTTGCCATACATTTACCTTGCTAAATCTGTAATTTTCATAATTTCTCTCAAGGCATCAATATTGTTCCTGGTTTTATGCATGCTTTCACATGGTTCTTCCATGGGCTTGACAAATCTCACATCCAGCATGTCGCTTAATATTTAACTGTCTTCTCCTTAACATCTAAGTTAGCATTAGGTGCAGTTGCATGATCTTCTACAGCTGTTATATAGTCTCATCCCTTCCAACTTCAATGCACTTCACAAAAAAATCTTAGTGTTTATTGTTTGCTCAGGTCATCCTCATCTCCTCATGTGGCTCCATCCTGTGGTGGTTTTTTTGTTGTATTTTTTTTCTTTTTTTAAAAGGATTCCCTCCTTTTAAAACCTTATGTCATGTTCTTCTAGAAAAATAGAAAATACTAAATACCACACCTTGCCTCTAATCCTGCAACACACAGTCAATCGGCTAATGCACCAACCAATTTATATTTTCAACATAGACCACTTCTTTATTATTCCAGTTCTGCACAATTTTTTGCACTAAAAATTACCCTTGACACTGTAAGCTACTTACCTTATTTCAGCTCTTTGGAGACATACACATATCTGCCAGCTGATCTCAATGCAATAACATCCCAGGTTTTATTACAATAGTGCCATACTATTATTTCAAAAATCATTGTGCTAAACTCATTAGCCAGACAAGGAAGAAATCTCCAGAAATTCAGGACATAAACCTCTTCCATAAACTAGGACCAACCTTTGTCAGATCACTCTACTGACCCCAACATTGGCAGGGTTGCTGAGGGACAGCAGTATTTTTTTCAGGCAGACCTTCAGCTAGTTTTGTAGTGTATGAGCTAGTCTGATAGAGACAAGTAGAGACAAGCATATATGTATGAGGCTCTATCACTCTCTGTCCTCTATTTTTTCCCCCTTTGGCTGTTGTGAGTAATGACCTTTGTCATAACAAAAATCACTTTAATAGAAAATTATAAATGTGTAAGAACAAAGAATTAACAGAGGATCATTCAGCTGATTTACATGCAACAGTAAACAACAGAGGCAACAAATATGGAGGGAATAATATGCCAAATTGGCAGAATTTTCCTGGTAAGTATCCAAAAAAGAGAAGGTGGATTTTTTCCCCTTCTTATCTTCTGTTCTAACTGCACGGTCGCATATCATGACCCTGACAGCCTACACTGCTTGTTTGGCAAGACCATTGCAGCACGATGTCTTCAGGTTTCCACTGCATGTTTGTTCCCAGCCAAGGCAGGTTGTCATAGAAGCTCCCAGCACACCTCTACCCTTTCCTTCCCAGCTGAATCAAAAAAGTCATGAATGCATCACTGATATTGAGGACAACAGCACAACAAGCTAATGAAGGATGGGGAAGGTGAGAAGGATGGCTGAGGATCTTGCTGTACAGAACCCCAAAGAAAAGTGCTGCAAAGGGCATCAGAGACCACCACATCACTGTGGTGCAGAATAACACAGGAAATGAGAGTATGAAATATAACTCATGAGTGGGAAGTAGCAGATGTTCTTCCTCAAGGGCAGAAGCAGAACTATAATTACAGAAAACAACAACATCCTATCAAGCAGAAGAGCATTAGCTATGCAGCTGAGAATGCCACAAATAAATTGACAAGTACTATTATTTGCCTTTGCATAAAGTAAGTAAAAAAAGTGACACAGGGACATCCCCAGACACAAAGAACTGAGCTTAGGGCAGACAGAGCACAAAAGAAGAGAACATGTTCTTTACAAGGATACAAGATGTCCAATAACATATCAATGGCAAAAGTGTACATGGTGTACTTCAGACAGAAGAAAACTTCATACACACTTCATCAGACCCCAGTGAATTAGTCATAGTCTACCCAAATCACATTTTATGTGAAAGTAACAACCGGGTCACAGATGTGTCAGTGCAGTCTCACTGCATTGAATGTGAACATGTCTGTATGACAGGCTACTTGGACGTATTTTTAAAGGATTAATCTCCAAGACTACAGTGAACTGCAATGTTAATGTATCCAAGCATTTTAGCATTTAGAGCTGTGTTTGTTTGCAAGATGAGCATTACATTTTAATTGCAAGCCAAGAAAATGTGATATGGACCCATTGAAGTCAGAACAAAAAATCGTTTGAAAATCCACTTCCAGTAGGAAACCTGATGAAGTTTCTACAAAAGACACCAACTCAACAGATCTGTCTCTTCGGTGCGTTTGGAGTCATATAGGTAAACTTCCATAGGAAAAGCTTGTTTTGTTTATACTTTGTTCTTTATTGCATTGCAGGCTCAGTGTAACTGTGGGAGAGGAAACCTGGCTATTTCACTGATCTTGCAAGGCAGAAGTGAGTGTTGAGCTAAAAAGTGTGGACAGATGACAACTGGGGACAAGGACCCTGAGTCTAACTATCTACTGCTGCTCCAAGAAAGCATTGTTGGTGAGAGATAGGCTGGAGCTGGAGGAGCCTGAGGACACTGAACTCGTGGGAAGTCCCATGGACTGAGTATTTGTGGCAGGGATGCCACATGCTGGGCTGTGTTCTATTCTCTCTCTGTGTGTCTGTGTGTGTGTGTGAGCACCACAGTCCACCACAGTGTGATCCAGATATTCACTGTTTGACTACAACATCTCAGCTGGAATGGATAACAACACATGCTCACAAAAACTTTGCAGGTGTATAAAACAGTGGACTGACAGACCTCATAGGGAAATGCTGCTGTAACCAATAGAAAACAATATGTATATTGTATTTCTAGGCAAAATATATAGTCTTTAATTATCATAAACAGCTAAGTCCGTTATGCTGCTTTACAGTCACACTTCAGAATAGATTTTTTGACTATAAGATACAAACCCAGGTAATACTACTGAGGTCAGCTGAGTTGTATGGGAGTATTTGCCAAATGTCCTTAAGAACTGAAGAAGGATGCTACTGTGCTCTGGTAACCTTCATTGTATAAAAACATTCCTGAACAGCCCAAGGAGAAAAACAAACCTGGAGGTGTTGTTTACATTTCATTTCCCTGTCTATCCACCCTATTTTGATATGCAATTGACAAGTGCAACCCCCACCCCTCAAAAAATATCCATACAGACAGAAGAAAAATCTCTAGTTCCATAAAATATTAAATCGGCAAAGATTATCAAAACAATATCCTAAGGGGGAGAGAAATTTTCACTGGCATTCTGTCAGCTGTCAATCATACACTTTTATTATCCTTGTCTGGCCTCTATAATTTGTCCTCTATGCGGGTTAGAAGAGAAACTTTACTCCTTTTCTTCCTTTTTTGGTTTATTTGTGACATGGAAATTTTGCTATCAGCATCCATGTGATGATCCCTGTGTACCTGAAATATGGCAGCACATAATGCAGTAGGAAAGAAAAGCAAACAAAGCATCCACAAACTAAAATGAGTCTCAGATACAAACACATTCAAAAGGTTCAAAAGTGTCCTGTATCCTGCAGTTGCTCATTGTTCGTCAGAAACCTCTATCTATGGATTTCTAAACTCTAAAAATTTGTGTCTCAATTCACAGATCAAACATTCAGAGGGAAATGGAGCAGCCAGTCTTACATTGCAGAGAAGTTAAGAAGCACCCACTTTTCCTTTAAGAGGTTTGCTTTTGAGCTGTTAAAATGGTCTTTGTAAAACCAAATAATTAGAAAATATTTTGGAATTATGAAGAAGTACGTGAATTACTCCCTTTGGTGACCCTGTTTTTTGTATGAGCGGCAGTCTTGGGCAATGCCACCTTCACAGTACAAAGACCAAAAGGTTTCTTCAATTGGACCTATTATACTGAACTATATTGGAAATTTATTTCTTCCCTGGCTTCAATGAAATCCTAAAGTTGCTGACTATTTTCCAATCATAAAGAGAAAATATATAGCAAAGCTTTTGCATAGGTCTAGAGTGTATAACAAAAATAACGGGGAAACTTAGTGTAAAAATCTGTTCATAACATATATGCTGCTTTTTAGCCAAAGCCTCAGCCAAGATTTGTTTTAAAAAAGTGTTTTAAAAGAAAATAGATATGTAAATTGTGGATTTCTTTTTGGTGAATTATATCTTTAAAGCAGAGTTGGCAAGTTAGGTTGCCTCCAGAGATTTTGCATCCTATGCTCAGTTGTTATTAAAAAGTATTTAGTAGTTTAATCCTGGTCTCCAGTTGTCAACATCAAAAAGTCATCATGCAGTCTCAAACTACTGCAGTCTGTGGTTAAAAGCAGCACAGAAGTGAAAGTTCAGAGGTGGTATTATTATAGGTCACAACTGACATGCAGGTACCAGGGCAGAATTACACACATGAGAGAACGCATAACATCTGCTCACATTTTGTGTTCCTCAAGTCCGTGTTACTGGTTTTGCTCTTTAATGAGGCCTGAAGTCACCCTTTAAAAGGACAAATGTAGCTTAAGGAAACTAAAAGCAAAATTCTTTCCTTTGTTCCACAATGAACAGAAGTGTCCTGATTCCCTACTCTATGATGACTCACCACAAGTTCTTCTGATGACCATCTCCATGCTTCTGAGATTTCCAAGCTGTCTGTGTCCATAACTCTTCTGCTGCTCTTAGTCCTTCCCACCCTCAACTTTTCAGCTATGCTGGCAAGGGAAGGGCTCTTCCTGCTCTGTCTCCCTCAGTCTCTTTTTCCTGTCCTTCTGCAAATGTCCTTCTGCAAATTCCCTTCTGCAAGTTCCACCCCATTACCCTGCTTCAGCTACTACTTCAGTGTCTGCCTTCCCTGTCCCTCAGAGCCCACAGAGAACCACAGATTTCTTGCACTTCACATATGTATTTGCCTAATCCTGTGCTTCTACATTCTCTACAAATGCAGTACTACTCACTGACTATTAATTCCTCTCCTTGTTTTCTGTACACATCTGTTGAGCAGTCCTGATTGACAGACCTGTGCTTGGAACTACTCAAAACTCTGACAGCAAAGATGATTAACAGGTTAGATGGAACAGCTGATAGAAATTCCATTGGAACTGTATTTAAAAGCTTTTATTATGGTATATCTGAAAAATCGAGGCTGTGTGATGGAGTCATGCCTCTTCAGCAATTAACACCTTGTAGTGGTTATTTATCATCATATATAATTTAATTGAGGCTAAGATATGGTTGTTAATGTGAGCTATATGTTCCAGAGAATAGAGATGGTTTGTCTGATACTTGCAAATTACTTTATCAGGCACAAAGTAAAACATTTTTCTATGGGTAAAGATGTGCCAGAATTATTGCCAAACATCTAGTTTGCCAAAGACACAGCAGTTATTTCCAAAATATTGAGGAAAGTCATTAGCCTAGAAGTTCAGAACCATCTTCCAAACTGAGTCCAAATAATCTGAGGAAGAAGAACTGAGAAGGGCGAGAATACAATCATGCATGAACCCTCTGACAAACCTCATGTAAAGAGGAACAGAAGTTTGTACACTTCCAAAATTGAAGAATCTTTCCTGTAAATACCATCTGAAGAGTGCACAACCAAACTCCCCGGTGCTATGGGTTACAAGAACACCTACACCTCTGCAGGTAGGTATGGAGAGGCAGACAGGTCTCCTGGATTTGATCTTGTAGATGAACATGCTTTCTCTTTCTGTCACAAGTATCCCTGTAAACTGCTGTACCATTATTTTGGATTTCATAAATAAATACTCTTATGAAGGCTCAAGCTAACTACAATAGGTTAACTTTAGGGCATCCCATTAATAACATAACATCTCAAAATATTTTTCCAAGGTGCCCAAAGGGTAAGAAATGTTGCCTCCACAAAAGTGTGGAGCTAGCTTAGAAGTTAGTAGCGGTGAGGTCAGTATGGAATAAATGTCTTCTAGCCACCAAAGTCGGTGAGAAAAGTTCCTTGGTATACAGCAGGACATCCCAAGAGCCTGAAGAAAATTTATAATAGCCTCACACCCCTTTTCTTTATTTAATTTTAAATAAAAATCAGTTTTGTAAATGGGCAAGAATGAACACAGACTCACTGCATCTTTTCACAAGCACAAGGTGCTGAGAAGTGCTTATTAAAGCTGCAAGTGCTTGAAGCATGCTGGGATACCCTCTGCCAGATATGTGTCCCTTACCTCATCTAGCCTTCCGTGGGTTTCTTTTTGTTTACAAGCCATCCATATGGCAGCATCATTAAACATGCCATAAAAAGACTACTCAAGTGATTGTCTTGTTACTCTAATGAAATTACATGTTTTTTAAAACCTTGTCATTCCAACTGCCATATGTTATGAAAACTCGAGCCTACTGGGATGCCATTTCATGTAAAGTTTAAGTGCCTCGCTGGTGAATATAATTAACCATAATAGCATTTTATTAGCTTTAGTTACGACTGCAACTAAAATAACACTTTGCAAGTCATGCCAGCATACATAAAAGAAAAAGCAAGTACAGTGCATCAGCAAGGAAGGAGACACCTACTCATAGCAATTGCCCTCCTGTCCGGCCTAGCCAGCAGGGGTAGAGGATAATCCTTAAAAATTGCTGCTATAGAGCATAACCGTTGCCATCAGGAGGAGAGTGGGGCACGGGGTGACTGTTGAGGACTGCCAAGGGGAGCCAAAAGCCAGACTGAGTTGCAGAAGGAACATACTAGAAAGCCATATGGGCGGAGAAAGCTGTTTCTTGGTCAATCTTGCAGATTTGGCTTCTTATTGCTGAAAGAAGATGCAGTGCTAGCACTAGGACATTAACTGGCATGGGGAGGATGGTGATATCTAGAAGGATGGCCATGACATGCAGCTGCAGACAATAGCCTCTCCAAATGGCAGACCCCGAGCAATCACTGCTATTGAAACTCCACGTGGTTAGATTTTCCACTACACAACCTCATCTTTGCCTCTCCAAATTAATGTGAGCATCCTGATACTTTTGATCCCCTGCACCCAACCCAGATCGCAGCTGGGAGAGGACATGAAAGAGAAATGAGGGGTGACAATACTCACAGAGGGGAAGAGGATAGGGAAAAATGGGCAAGGTGAAACAAATAGAGAAAAAGTGAAACGCTTGCACAGGTGGAGCAGCAACACCAGAGGAGAGTGAATATTCAGAAAAAAACCCACACTCTTAAACCCTGTGCTCTACTGCTGATGTCCACAGGTTCTTGCTGAGGCTGCTGAAGCTAGTTACATCTTTTGTGCATGTAGGAACCTTATGTGAACAGTTTCTTCCTGCCTAGGAAAGAGCTAAAATATCCTGGGATAGATCCCAATACACTGTTTTGAACCTGAGAATACTCCAGAAAAGAGAGGTTTGTTTGTATCTTCCCTTCCCTTCCCTTCCCTTCCCTTCCTCTTTGACTCTTTCCAATCTTCTATAGTACCCACTGTAACATATTACTGTCATCACAGGTCTGTTTCTGCTTAGCTAGTTACTACCAGTGAAACAACCGAAACAACAACAAAAACTTCTTGAAACACTGAAGACAGACTTCGCATGGCAAAAGAAAACAAGACTTTGGCTGAAATCAACCCTGACTTCTTTCAAAATCCTCTTTTAACAAAATACATTTGCTAGAGAATAATAATATGATGAAATACAAAGCTAGTCAAGGAAAAGAAAAAATACTTGTATAACTGCTTTAAAAAGGCAAGTTTAGAAATTTTATCATGCGGAGGGTTGCTATTCACATAAACGAGTCTTAACCATTCTTTAGGGTGGTGAAGAATGTAGTGGAAGAACTTGGTGTTACCTCTGATCATGTTAATTATCAGGGTAGGATTTTATCTTTACATATGTTCAAAACACAGAAAAAAAATAGAGATATTGATCCTTTAAAACTTATGTATTATAGCATTGCAATTAGATAGAACCCAGCTGCTAAAAACCTGACAGTTGACAAAAATATTTCTGTTCAAAGGCAATTGAAAAAAAGGCAGCAGGTGAGGGACCACTAGCCACTTGGATGGATGAATATCTAAGGCATCTGCTTTCTTGTAATTATTTCGGTATTAGAGCAGACTTAGGAACTGAACCCAGATGTCTTGATCTCCAGTCTCATAGTGGAAAAGTTGGCTTTATTTTTACATCTGTTTATCCCCTTTAATAAGCTTTCCTGTCATCATAATGTTTCTGGGGAATAGCATGTCAGATCTTTGTGATATTGTCCAAGAGTTGCAAGTTTCTATGAAATTACTGGTGCATTGGCTTTCTGAACAGAAGAAGATATTACTGTTTTCATGTTTTCTGTGCACCAGTGTGACTGAAAAGCCCAGTGTGCTCATGATACCATTTCTCACCACATCCCTACATAAAGGGAGATCAGAACTTCAGTCTGCTCAACTTTTCTTCTTTTTCCTGCTACCCCTCTTCCTGTGGAGTATTTTAAAATGAACTACCCTGTGCTGAAATGTACTCTTATGTGGCCTGGCTGCTATCAGTACATCTCAGTGATGTGCAGCAAATTTGGTAGAGCTATGATTTCCAAGACCTCATTTGGTCTGAAGAGTGATACCATACAAACTTCCTCACTTTGATAAATCAACCAAAAGCTTCCTTGGCTCTCCTGACACCATTCGGCAGCTACTCATCCAAGACAGGGCATCACTCAGGAGTGAGCCACTACAGTAACAGTCTTTGACCTTTTTGACTGGGCTTTGCCTTCTGCGATTATGTGTTCTTTGTGTTAGTTTAACCAGGATGAGCTGACATGGTGGTGATATTGATTATTTAATCTTCAAAGTCTGGGGACATTTCTTCAGTTTTGAATGACTGGGGGGTAAAAAGCCCCACCCTGTAAACTCTGTACCCTCCCATAGTGTTTATAATTTCTTCTGCAAATTATCATGGAAAAAAAAAAGACTAATAAATTTTAGCGGAGAATGAGACAAATCAATCCTTTGACATTCTTAGGAACAATTATTCCACTTGAGACGCAAAAAGACGAAGGCTTTCCAGTATTGCTTTGAAGTAGCACCGTGCTTTATAAAACCCATAATCTGGGTGATTTGATGTTCTATGCACCCCAGATTCACTCCTTGTATCCCTTTGAAGCACAGCAACAAGAGTCTTAAAAGATTGGAAAGACCTGGCAGACATCAGACTTGAGTTCTACTCCCGTTTCTCTCCTCAGTCTCTTACCTAGCTTTCGCCATCCTAAATGTCTGGTTTTATTCCCTCATGTTTCCTGTCCTCTCCATTGAGATGGCAATTTGTCTGTGACAGAGTCTGACTGACGTATCCTAGGCGCTAGTGTCGTCTGGACTGCAGACTGACATCATGACAGATCAAAGCAGACTGTTGACTCATTGGTCATAGACCTGTCACTAGTGGAGCCCTTGATTTCTCTTGATGTGCTTATTCTTCGGAAATGGTCACTAAATAAACTGGGGAATATTTTTCACCAAAAGGCTTCAACAGACAAGCTACTTTATTACAATATTTATTATTTATACCATGTGACTGGTTAGTCAATCAAGCGACACTATCATACATTCCTACCTGGATGAGGGTTATCTAAAGAAGAGAATAACCAATAGGGATTCTATTGTAGAATTTATATGTAATTTATCATATTTTGATCAAACTCTCCCATCTTTCCATCTCCTGTCCACCTCATTTAACACCAGACGGCATGCTGAAATAAGTGGTGTCCACATCCTTCAAGCAATTGAAAACTATATGGCCTCATGGAGAAATCAGGGAAAAACATTTCTGAGAAAAAACAACTTGTACCATACATATCTGGCATAGCGTGTGTGACAAATACAGTGATGAAAAGAAGGTGTACAGCAGACATTTCAATATGTATATTTGTTTAATATTTTTATTTTGGCATTGTTCAGCCTGGAAATTTTAACTGATAAAAAAAAAGAGATCTTTTAAATATATGTTGCAAAAATCTCTTTGTGCTCTGTGGCTTTTCTTCAGCCATCTAGAACATCATTGAAGAATATCTACAAGGCCTCCAAACTGAGTCTAGTATTTACATTTCCATCTGGCCACACATTCACATTATAGAAACTCCTTGCACCTTTAAGCTTTTTTTCTTTCATAAGTAGATAAATTAATGAAGTCCTTTGCACCTGTATGCCTTTAATTTTCAAATCTTCCCCTAATTGATACTTTTGCCACTTCTGATTGTTAGGAACATTTCTCTATGCAATACATGTTTTTGCTTCTTCACTGAATGGGGATTTTTGACTGAAGTTTCTTTAAAGTACATTCTTAAACACATTGAATTTCACACAGGCCATAAGGAGACTTGTATCATTGAGTTAATGATGGGTAATATTGAACACCCAAACATTAAAGTATTTGGAATGCCACAATGTTGGGTTTTTCGCAAACTATTCACAAAAAAAGGGCCCGTATTACAATTTCTCTCTTTTGTATAGAATAGCTATAAGTAAAGGAGCAAAAGAATGTTTTTACATTAAATACAGAAGAATATTTTACAGTAGTATTGCTTTCAATTTTGAGTTCATGCATAATAGAGCGTGTAATCTAATAAATGTTTTGTTTTACAGAGGATAATGTAAAACAGAAATAATGTCTTCTGTCTATTGTCAAGTGTCTAAAATGGATCTCTATTAGTTATATCTTAGGATCTATGCTTCTAATGCTCATCCAAAACACATCTCAAATTTCGTGCACTTTCTCTTTTCTTCCTATAGCTTTCCTCCTCCTCCTCTGTCCAATCCTACAGCAGTTTTATCCTCAACTTCAGCCAATTCCCACCCCTTCTACTTCTTTGCAGCAATCTGCCTGCTCTGGCTTTGATACAAGTGAGTAATGAGCTGAAAAATCTCCTCTACAAGCCCTGTTTTTCCAGGAATCTTTTCCTGGCTATTCTCCACCCTAGCATTCTCCACAGTCTTCTTCCTGAAATTTATGCAATACCTTGAATTGCCTTTAAATAGTGAGGGCTGAAACCAGAAAATATTTCTGCAGGAAAACAGATCTGCATAAATGGGGTCTAAACCACTTAAAACATGTCATCTTTGCATTTTCTTCCTCTTTCATCAGTAACCCTTTTGAGGACATCTATTACATTATACTATATAATGTCTATAGACATTGCAATTTGGACAATTATAAACATCTGAGGCCTACAAATCCTATTGAAAACCATACCATCACTTTTCTGAGTATAGTCTACCCTTGCTCTTTTTTTGTTTGTTTGTTTGTTTTGTTTTTACTATGTAAGTGTTCAATTTTCTTAACCACAATCATGTTAAGTAGTTACAATTCCATTTATATTGAGGTATAAAATAACTTCTTTTACTGAAACCACAGTGACAGGTCTAAATTCTCAAAAAAAAAATAAAATAGCCAATTAAGGTTTTCTTAATAGTGGAAATGCCACTGGAATTTTTTTAGAGAAAAATAAGATATTTAAAAATTAAGCCGAAAAACATTGCCACACCGTTCAACCTCACTTGGCAAGTGGTAACAAAAATAACCGAATCAAATAAATTGGAACATTTGCAGTGTACCTGTATATGAAATAAGAGTTTTTATAGTGATATGAGTCAGAGTCAGGACTCATATTATTACATAGTGTTTTTAAAGAAAACCAATGCCCTCTATTAATTTAATGGTAAAAGACATCTTTGCAAATTTCACAGTTTCTTCTTGATAATAATGTCACTGCAAATCTGGGGTCTGGTCTAATAACATTAATGTCAGTGGGAAAACTCCAGCTACATTTAGTGGGAACAGGTTCAGCCTCTAAAATTCCTTTTAGCCTTGTCTACAAGCTGCCATCAATTACTCATTTGTTTCATTTTATTCTAATTTTCGGTATTTTTTCCATCAGTCTTAGTGACTCTCCTGCAATAGTCAGGTTGTACAGATGAGATAAGGTTGTAAAGAGTAGCTCTTTTATACCATTAATAAGTATATAGAATTGTATGTCTGTAATTTCTGCAGCCATATAAATAGTATATGCTGATAAACGAGGAATGACTGAATTTTCAGGCAGAGTGGCAAATAGAAGGTCAATGTAAAAGGATGGTAAAATAAAAAATTATAGGAAAAAAAGACTATAAGGAAGGAAAGCCTTTATATTGTGAAAAAGGACCAATCTCAAAGAACGATAAAAGACCAGCTTTTGAAAAAAATTAGAATGTAACAAAAGATTCTCCAAACATGTCAAAGTCTGTGCCATGCAGCATGATATGCCACGTGACCAACATATTCCAACTGTATTGTCCAGACACTGAAAGTACTAGTCCTTATACTTGCCTGTTTGCTCTAGGGAAAATATGGCTTCCAGTAATCTTGCAGCAGTAAATGACATGAAAGAAGTTATGGGGAACATATATTTATTTTTTGAAACACATTTTAACAGACACCACCTTTCGCCATAGAGATGAATTAATGGTAAGAGGAAGAGAAGAAGACAGTGAGGTGCAAACCAAGGATGAAATAATCCCAGTTGCATTTTGAGAGTTTTTTAAATTTAAAAAAGTCATGACTAACTAACTAACTATATATATATATATAATGGCAGTGTATGTGAAATAGTATATTCACAGTCTGAGGCTGGGCTGCTTTTGCCTTTCACTGTAAACTTCAAGTGGCTCACTTAATTTCCTAGAAAATTTCTTTGCTTATGTGAATATTTCCAAGCAGAAAAGTACTCATTTTCCAGGGAAAGTAAAAGGATGTGTAATCAGAACCAGATTTATTTCTGAAAGGAAACTGGCTCATTTTTAGAATGAAAATATGTCTTGCATTAAGGAAGTGTGATCATTCGTGATTTTGTGACTTCCACAAAGCAAAAAATACAAACCCCCAAATCCTATTTGTGAAACAGAAAGAATAGGACTTTCCATACTGGATCAAACCAGAGGCCTGGGTAGTTCAATATCCTGTTTGTCACTACCCAAGAGTGCAGCTACAGAAGAAAGCGTGAGAACTCCCCCAGGGAGCTTGTTTGACACAATCTATCCCCCCCGCCCCCACAAAATAATTTCTAAGGCCAATTCTAACTTCTAAAGTAGGAAAATGATATAAGCTCTAAATGAAGAGCTTTAGTATAAGCTTCAGAAATCTAATATATAACAGTCATTGGAGATATTTTGAATACTTCTGCTATCATAAGGTTATAAGTCACCCATGCTTAATTTGATAGTAATGAAGTGTGTGCAGGAACACATATTATTTGTAAGAAAACGTTGCCAGAAATTACTCTAATCATCTCAATATCTGCAACCAATTAAAGCATTTCACTCATTTCTATTGATGCTTCTGAAGTATTCAGAGAGAAAAAGGAAAAGGGAGAAAAAATTTAAAAAAAAATGGGGGAAAAAATTATAAACAGTATGTATAATTTCATACAATTAAAATAGCCCCCATGTAGCAGGGGATGCATGAATGCGTGGGGATGGCAAGCTGCGCTGGAGTAGTTGTGCTGTAGGGCAGACACAAGGAGCCGTTGGGCAGGACAGGGTGATGCTCCGTCACTGCTGCAGCAATCAGTGACCGATGGTGAAGCATTAACTGCGAGGGCCTACCTGCAAGTGGCCTGATGTTAATGTGAAATGGCAGCTGAGAGCAGCTCCATACAACTTTCTCAGCCTCCCTAAGTAATTGGTAACCTCTGAACCCTGCTCACATGAGTAGCTGGGGAGAGCTGCTCCCAGTTAGGCAGAGAGGTCAAGCCAAAGCCTGATTGTCTGGACCTTCAAACATGTGACCCTCTTCCTCAAAACTTTCTTTCTCACACCTAAAGATCATGCCACTGGCCCCCAGAACTGCACTTTGATCGGTGCTTGGAGCACTTTGTTTACCTTGTGTATTAAGCCCAGTCAAATGTGCTTGAACTGTACAGTATCAGTTTTTCACAGGTCCTTTGAGTTTGGGCAAAGAGAAACTAGCCTGTCTTAGCAAACTTCTACCTTACTTAGTGCTGATCTTGGACTTTTGCAAAACTGACAATGTCACTAATCTAATCCTGATGTCTGCAATGAAGTTTAACACTTGGAACACCCAAATGAAGTTTAACTGGAGCAATTTACTGAACTTTTAGGTCCAGAATTTTTCTGGGGCATGTTCTGCTTTTAGATTGAATATGACAATATGTCCTGATTAGCCCAGTGTTGTAAAAAGTGGAATCAAATCCTTGTTCCAGGCAGTTACAAGGTACTTCAACGTTCCCAGTCCCACTTAGCATTTGACCACGCATGCACTGAAGTTTTGCCAGGGCTTTTGAGAAGGCATATCAAGTCTTTGATTTTTAAACAGGAATGGAAAAGAATGGAAGTCAATCTCTGTTCAGTTTTTATGGGCTGTAAATATTTTTATTTGGAAAAAAGATTCAAATATTCTAATTGCAGGATGAAATGTTTATTTCTTCTTTGCTTCCACTAGCAACATTTTCTGGAGATATACCTCACTGGGTGATCATGCTCCCACATTCCAGATAAAGCTTTCACTACACGCTTTACGTGGGCAGAAGCTCTTCTGTTGCCCAGCATTCTAAGTTCTGGCTCAAGTTAAATATCCAATTTTCTTTAATAGTTAAGATGACAGTTTGGAAGGAATTATTGTTATTTCCTTCCTACCTATTAATCTGCTCTATTGTCAGCTTCTTTTCCTGCATTTTGATTTGTGTTTTGGTAGAAAACATTTTCAAAGAAGGTCACTCAAAAACTGGCAATGGTCCTGCTCACAGTGGTATTAAGAATAATCATCCTGGTATTCTCTGATGCTGAATTTCACATAGCAGTCACTGGAAAGCCCTAAAATTGTTGCAGATTTTAACACTACAAAAGGGACATCCTGGTACTCTAAAAATTTGGTACTCACTTAACCTAGTCAAATTCTTTTACAGTTTAGAAGGCCAGCTGCCTTGCAGTGACCGTCAATTTTATTGTACAAATCAATTTGTCTCCACTGATGGAAAATAATTGCAAAGCAAACAAATTATCCATGCTACATTGAACCCTATTCACTCCGGGGGTGCTGAGCTTACAGCTTGAGAAGGTTTTCCTCTGCCTGTCTCAAAAATAGAGCTCGCTATTAAAAAAAACCTCAAAAAAACATTAAAAAATCTTACTGTTCTTACTCTTACTGTTGCTGGAGAACTTCAGGATATTAATTTTACATTGGTCTAGGAATTAAGATGCCATTACATGGAACTTTTCTGAGTATTTTCAAACCCAAGTCTATGATAGGGCTTTATATACTGAATTTTTAGTATAAAGAGCACTGTTGTTGAAAGTGAAGTATTTGGAAGCTGCTGAAAGCTTACAAAGTCACTTAGGATCTTATGTAAAAGCATAGTCCAGAAGCTTTTTATATAGGACAATATCCACAGAGGGATTTAAACTCCTGAATAGACTGTAGGGTTGGAGTGCATTTACTCAAATTTCAGTCCTCAAAACCACCACTCTCTTTTCATCTGCCACTGGAAACATTCAAATTCTGTCAACACACGTAATGCCCAGAAGTTCTGCTCCTTCAAACCTCACAAAGTACCTCCGTGAAGGGTGCTGGTCTGGCTGCCCTGCCTGGAAGATGGAGAGCATCAGCTTGAACTCCACAAACCGTGGATGCAGGTCTCATTTCCCAGCAAACACCTACCAGTGACTAGGATTCCCCAGTAAAGGTGGAGAGCCCCTGGAGCTCATCCAAGCTGGAGTACCTTTACTTGAACAATGCCATGCTATTTCTTTCTCCCTATGGCACAACAAGTATTTAAGTACTTTGGTGAAATGTAGAACAAAGTTAACTCCTCCTCAGGAACACTGCCAGATATAGGTTTCATCCACTCCTCCATAACCTTATGAAGCCTCCCTGAGGGCAGGGTAACCTCCAAGGTGGAGGCTCCAGCCAGCTCCTGAAAGGGTTGAGATGAGGCCAGCACCAAATCCCAGTAAGAGTTTGAAGAAGAGGGGCCTATCTTTGGAGAAAGGTCTTCTCATAAACCTCAAGGAGAGGAAGGCACTTCATCCAACTGGGAAAGACATACAGCTACCAGAAGAAATAACTTGTGCCTTCAGCACTCTCTAAGGAGTCAAAAAAGTCCATGAATAATTTTTTTTTGCCTCTGAGAGTCGAGGTCATAGTATCTACTGTAAGTACAGATCATGAATGCCAGCTCACAATCCTAACTGAAGATGCCCAGCCTCAGACCACACAGTCTTTACAGGTTTTTGCCCTAAATTCAATGAGATAACTCAGTACCAATCTTGTAAGCCCTACAATGTCTAGTGGGAAAAAATTTACTTTCAGTGAAAATAGAAATAGTAATTATATATATATGTGTGTGTGTGTGTTTACTACAATCTACTTAGATTTCAGGTGAAGGTGAAGGTGAATCTTCTCCTCTTTTGAAATACTTTCTCATTTTCCAATTCTTGTACTGTGGGGCTATGTATAATCAACATTCAGCAGTATGGAAAAAAAAAAAAAACCAAACCCCGGTACTGTCAGTATTCTCTGCTATCAGTAAATTTCAAAATAGGATCATCTTACTGACCTTTAAATAAAAATGAGGATGATACAAGCAGGGCTGATGCTGCTGTTTCCACTCCATCCCAAAGATCACCTAGGTGGTAACTTCTTATCCCAATAAACCAATCTTTAAGGCTGCATTTCATTCCAAACGTAACTACTTCATTTCACTGCCTCAGCATTTCAAATAGAGATGCCACCTGGTAAGAGATGCAACAGTAAGCTGCACTTTTTCCCAAAGATGACATTGAATACGGTGTTTGATGAAATACATTCTATGTGGCTTCTTTTTTTAAGGGTGGGGTTTCTAAGAAATGAGTCCTGTGGTGTCATTTTAAGTGTAAATTTAAGCCTACTGGACTGTCTGTATCATTTAGTGAAAAATTTTAGCAAAATTTACCAACTTGTATTGATATAAATTTGTCAGGATAGGTTGGAAGTACTCTCATATTCTCTAAACTGTGGAAATAGGTACTCATTATTAGAAAAAAAAAGTTGTAAAATTACCTCCGCTGAGGAAATAATTACAGTAAAAACCCTACTTCTTGTCTGACACCATAGAACCTACATGAAAGAAAAGCCTTAGGAAAGCTCTAAATGCACAAAATGGGGCACGGACTGGGGTTCAGCTTCCTTCTTCTTAGGTGTCAAAGCCAGCAAACCTTTAGAGAAACAGCAGTGAGAAGCCAGACTTCCTCAGTTCCAATGTTCATCAACCACCTCAAGCTACTTACCAGACATGAAAGAAAAAGCGAGGCCAAGAAGTCAGTGGAGGGAGTTACAAAATACTTGGTAGCATACAGCCTAAATTCTTTAATGACATTTTTAGTAAATGTTCTTGCTGCCAAATGCGGTTTGCTTCACCGTCACATCTGTCTGCATTAATAATGTGTAACTCCACTTCAAAATTATTCCTATAAAGCACTTTCTTAATAGCAGGCATTAGCTTTGTGCATTGCTACAGAAGTCAGTAGAATTTGATTTTTGTAAATGTATGGAGTTCTTTATCTGAACATTTGCAATTTAAAACATCACTTAGAACTACGAGAATTCCTGACAGAAATCCACCCCAAGAGAGGCTGAAGTCAAATCACTGGAGACACATTTCTATGATCCTGACCTGGGAAGAACGTTGCCCAACCTAGGCTATGATGGGAAAATATTTGAAACAGGGACAAATTTCTCATTGACCTCCTCTTCCCCCACTGAGCTCACATTCTTCACCTCCACTTCATAATTTTTCATAGAACCAGAAGAACGACATGTATTTTCTCCATATGTTTCTGCTCAACCTCTAGTTGCGTTTGCAGAGAGGTTAACTTTCCACATAAGAAGGGGCAAGAGTATAAGCTCCACATTTCTATAAGAAATAAGAAGAGGCAGGAGCATAAGCATTCAGATGCCTGCAGGAGTAGATCTGAAAAACACTGCAATATTTTCAAGAAAATACTTTTAATGAGATTTCCAGGAGATCCTTCATCTGCACCCTAAGTGAAGTGAAATATTTTTGCCTATCAACTTAATCATGTGTAACTTCATATCTACTTTCTGCTGAAATTATGTGAATTTTTGGAAAGTAGTATCTGGGAGGAAAAAAATAGTCTGTGGGTTAAAAAATAGACAAAAGGATTTGTTCCACCCACCCATTAACATCTCAGGAATGGTCTGTGAATCACCTTTATTATCATTGTAAGCTAATATTAATGATTATATATGTTAAATTATAGATTAAATATTTTAAAATAAAACTTGTCTCCTACTGGGAGTTTTAGAAGAATTTCTATTTAAACATCAGCTATTTCTCTCTCTCATGTTTTTTTTTGCATCTAATTTATGTGCTAAATACTAAAAACATTAATTATGTGGTTATCATAACATCATTATGTAAAAGGAACCAAAACGAGCTCTAAGCTCAATCATGCGTAAAGTAAACAAACCACAAACAGGCAGATGGCACTTTTGGGACCTGACTCTGCCCTGTGAAGTAATTTACTGTTTTAAAACTGAAAGAGCAGTGTCTACATGGTCCTTGTCACTGGTTTAGCAAAATCATTTTAAAACCACTTTTTTGTTCAAACTGGTACAACTCTACTTTCAAAGGCCATACTTCACAGGCTCTGTACATAAATTTATGAAGCATGGCTTTCAGACCTAGGCTGATTTAACATTCAGGTAACTCCTTCACCTTTAATGTATTTCCTCCCAATTCCCACCTGCAACTCTGAGGGATAAGGAAGCCCATTGCACTCATTTAATATTTCATTAATTGCATTTTAAGTCCACAGTATAACCACGCACTGCAACTGTGAGGACGAAAGGAAACACTGTATTAAGATAATATTGATTCATTTAACCAGTATAAAATGAAGAAAGGGTCAAATTGGGGTAAAGCTGGTGCAAGCAAATACACCCCTGGCATCTAACTGTTGTGATTCAACAACTATAGGAAGGGCACAGGAAGAGACTCTCCAGTGCTCACTAAAGTGTGCCATTAGTCTGTTCTTTGGAGTCATCAGGCTGCCTCGAGTTGGTTTTTGCCCCCCAGGTAATCATCACAATTAATTGGGCATGCAATTCATCATCGACTAATTAAGTGGCTTCTACTGCATTTATCACTGCTTGTAAAGTGAAGGCTTTTTATTTGTATCACTCGTGAGGCAGTTTAAATCACATGGATGCATATTAGATTCCCAGGAACTGAGCACCCTTGCACCCAGGAGGGAATGGCAGTCCACCCAGTGGTTTGGGGCAGATGTGCTTGCATTTGCAAGGGTATTGGGGTGGTTTCTGCAGGAAAAGGCCTTGATAAACTTATGGGTGTGGGGGGAGGTGTATGCGCTTGTGATTATCCCTACTCTGCACTGACTTCAATCAAAATTTGCGAGAATGAGAAAGATCTCGAAAGAAAATCTGCTAAGGCTCCCACTAAGAAGGTGACATTACAGTGAGTTTAGCCCTGATTGGACATTGGGGGATCTTCTTGGGAATTCTACTTTGAGACACAAATTAATGGGATATCAGACATCCTTGGTTCCTGTGCTAACAGAGTTGTGTGTACTCACAACTGCTCCTTTGTGTTGTTATGACTTTCTGCTCCCCCCAAATATTTTCTTTGCTCAAGCTGATCTGGGAGTCATTTTGTAGTTGTTAAAGAACATTGCAATTTAAAAAGAAATCTCCACTGAACCAGACTCCATATTTTCAACTAAGTCACTTTTAATGTCAAGGCGGATCAGTGGTACTTGTAGTCATGGTGGCGTACAGTTGCTTCTGAAAGGCATTTTTTCCACCAGAGCAATTTTAAGCAGAAGCTCTGCTGCCTTATTCCTGTGGACATTAGGCTGAGAGCATTTCTGTTTGGCTGCCTTTGCTAGTGTAACACATCCTACAACACTGAACCATTGTAGATATCTCAGTTCCCCCCGCATTGGCCAAGGAAATAAAACCTAAACCACTCCAAGGTCAATATTGGTGTCACCAGTCAGACACCTGAAAAGCTCCAGGGAAGTGTGTACAATAGTTTTTATTATTCCAGAGTTTAGCTGTGTGCCATTCTCTACAGAGGAATGAATTACATGAGGTGGTGAAGGATGGAAGAATTTGAATCTAAATGATAAGAGGGAAAAAAAATGTACAGCATTGTTTCTGTAACTGGCATAAGAAAGTAATCTATTCTTATCAAGATAAGGCAGTTTAGCTACTTTATTTGATTATTATGGCATTTCAGCAAACTTTTCTGAGTCCGTATAATGACTAGTCCCATATGCCCCAAAGGTTTGTGTGGTCTCTTCTCTTAGTCTGTGCGCTGCAAAGTTGACTTTACACACAGAAAACTAAGATTGCAAAAGCATTCCTCAACAAGGAGACATTTCCCATTTGGTCTTCAGCTCCTCATTGTGTTTCCCACCCACTTAGCCACAACATTTATTTTTATAAACCAAACTGCCAGAAGCATGCCTGCACCACCCTTTTTACATTTTTAACATGGACTAAATAGAAGAAAACGAATTGTATTATGCCAGCTTCAAATCTCTGCATTTACCTCCCTGTTCACATTGATTTTCAGTCATCATTAAGGGTGGAGGATGTATTTAATGTATATCTGTATTGCCCATTACTAAGTTATGTGGTGATAAGTTACACAAGTTACCTTTAAGCCAAGTACATGTCGGCACTGGAAGTTGTCTATCCATAGCCATGCTGAGCTCTTCAAAGCTCTTTTCCCCCTCACTTTTTGATGTGCCACAAGTTTCTCCCTTTTGCAGCAGAACAGGAGCTGAATGGACACTAGCAGCAGCTGGGGGAAAGCAGAAGAGTCCTTGACCTTTACTCTACCCCAAGATGTGTCCCTAGAGAAATATAAGATTAAAGTTATCATACAGGCTAGTGTAGCTGAAAAACTTTCTCACAGTCTGGGGGCCAATACACAGTATCTGCTCTATGCCTGCCCTCTGCCAAAATCCAATAGTTCATTCCTACTCAAGAAAGCATTCAAACTTACATTCAATGAGGGGCAAGTGGCCAGTTCCCACCAGAGGGATTTCTGCATCACAGTTTCTGAAAGTTATTCCTAGTCTCAGCAGTGGAGCTTAGTTTTATTTAGATAGTAAACTACAATATCATCTTAATAAAGCTAGAAGTAATAAAATGTCTGCAAACTATGAAAATCACTGCCTCGGAGCTGAATTGAAGCAAAGCACTTGACAAGAGTTTAACATAATGATTGCCATTAAATAACTCATGAAGACTTCCACAACTATATAATATGTTAAGGGGTTATTTTAAAAGAGATACTACTTTTATACGTCAGAACTGTATTGTTTTATATAATCTCACAATTTAATATTTCCACCACTATCCACTACTGTATTTCTTCCGAAAGAATTTCTGAGAAATCCCTGAGCAGACAGGTCTTTCAGAATAATGAATGTAGTGTATCATGTTGCTGTTTCTTCCCATCAATGAAGTTGGCAGAGGCTGGATGAGAGGACGGTGGAAGGAGAAGAAAGAGGAGAAGCACTGCAGACCAGTGTGGGCCTGCCTGAGAGAGTATGTACTGCGTGTGTGGTGTTACTGGACAACAACCTTCAAAGAAGTCTTCCCCTGTACCTTTACAGGCATTCAAGCAGTAGCAAGATACACTTGAAATTGGAGTTCTTTTCTGAATTTTGTGGAAAGTTACACAGGTGTTCGTAATTGTACCCGCAAACTTAAAGGCTACGACAATCTAAAGGGCAGACGCTTTAAGCCAGACGATTGTCCTCATCTCCAACAGATTGATTGATTGATTGATCAATTATGTATTTATTTATTTATTTGATGTTTCAATCTACAATGGTCATCCTTGTGTAAAAAAAAGCTAAGCACAATAGCTGATACACCTTCAGGATTCCACTGAACAGAATCTGCAAAATGGCAAATGTTGTATGTCTGCTAAATGAAAAATTGTCTGTGCAGATACTAACCATGCAATGGAAAGACTGGATGGTCCTCACACTGCTCCTTCCCTTTGTCCTGAATATTCTTACCTGTAAAGCCTTACCCAAAATGCTTTTCTAATCAATCATTACAAGCCTCATAAGATTTTTGGAAGCATGCTCCCTGACTTGTAAAATATTCTGGTCTCAAACTAAGTGCCAGTCTTCATGTTTATAAAAATCATCACGGTAAGCATCATGGAACCTGAGGTCCATTCTGGTTTTTCCTTTTCATGACTGAACTAGATAGAGTTGTACTCTCTTACCTGTGCATAAATGCTTCACACTGGCAATTAGATTTTGGTGGCATTTTTACATATAAACATTTACTTCTACATGATAAAGTGATATAAAAAGAACATGAAATGTCCTGACTAGTATCCTTTAAAAGATGAGAACCTCAAGTATCACCTAACCACTGGATATTTGAAGACTACAGATTTCTTACTCTTGTTAGTAAAGTTCTCCAGTAACCTACACACCCACTTCTGTATGTGCAAGAATTGTGCCAAAAATAGCCCCTGTGTTGCAAAATGTCTTTATACCCCACTTGGGATCCAACTGGAGTTGATATGAAGATGTTTGCATCTAACATAGTCATCTCATAGCCAGTGGTGAAAAATACATGCAATTTGGGGACAATCCATTCTATTTCAAAGCAGACATGAAGTAGGCCCCTAGTTTAGGTGTATAATGAAAGTGCCTGATTCCCTGCATTAACTATAAACTGGAGCTATCATCTTGCTGGCATATATTTAAGTTAAAGTCTAGTGAGATGATGCCCTCCACAGGTAGTCCATCACTCCAAATGTCCAGTCAGGCAAGTGTATTCAACACGCTTTAATAAGAGTGAGGAACTTCCTGAAAACAGAGAGCAAATCCATGATACAATGTTCTTCTACATTTTCATCTTTTTTGATTGAAAACATATTTATACAAAAAGTGTAAGAAATATTAAATAGCTTACCCAGAATGGCTTAGTGATCAGAAAACAGTCCAGTTAGAGGGAAATATGTGACCACATCACCTTTCATGGAGGAAAGAGCAGAATTGACACATAGCCGCTATACTGTGATTGTTTGGCTACTGGAGACAGGGCTCTGCCTTCTCTAGCTGGGTTTTCCAAGTAAGTTGACATAGCCACTGGAGTTTTCAGAGGAACGAGTGCTGACTGGATCAAGCCTTTCAGGGAAGGTAGCCAGAGGAAAATCCAATTTGTGAATCCCAGCAGATGTTGAACTAGGAGCTGTATCTCTAAGCATGCCAAGACTGATGCTTTTGGGCAAGACAACAAGTAAACATTTAAGTGAATATTATTAACATCAGAAGAAAAGTAACCTTCATACTTTTGGTACATGGACTGGATTAGCTGTGCAAGGGTTCTGAGATTTTAAAGTCTGGATTTGTTCAATTCCTATGCTTAAAATGAAATGGACTCCTGTTGAAAAATGGGTTTTGACAAGTCCTCTACACAAATAGGACAAATGTATTCTTAGTGCTTTCAACTGGCTGCAGTGATTTATTTGCTAGAGACAGATTGATCTGTGTTCAGTTTTTTAAGTAAGTTTCTCTTTCCTCCATTTCTTTCAGAACTTTATTTAAAAAAAAAAATATTAGAAATTTTGTCAAAACAAACTTCTAATTTCCTGGTTACCTACTGGAGAGCAGAAACATTGCCTTGAGCGTTGCATTAGCCACACAACAGTGTCATGTTACCTTACCATAGCTCTGTGTTGTATTTGTTTCCTGGTAGCCCTAACTGCTAAGCTGTACTGCTGCTTTAACCTGATCAGGTCTTACCTTTGATTCATTAGCAATTCTGTTACCAAAGGTTTGCATCACTGCCCAGATTTGGTATTTTACATTAATGAAAGCAGCAGAACTGACTAAACCACTTGTACAGCACTAATTTTTGGCAGAAAAACTCATATATTCATATTTTAGCCACATCAATGTTTCATTCCATTTAGCTAATAAAAAAAAAAAAAAGGAAGAAAAATACCTTAGGCTTTTTGACCTAGCTGCTTTTGAAGCCTTTATTATTTGACTTTAAACAAGGTATATTCATCATGTTTCAAAAATCACAATTAATTTAAACAAATATATTTTTTTCTCTTCCTAATGGCTCAAATATCTTTCTGATAGCAATAGAAAATAATAAGTAGTATATTATGTAATTTATAAGTCTTTATTATTCACATATGGTTAGTGTCAAAATACGTTTCCGTGTATAAGTACATACATGTGTGTTCATGTATGCATGTATGTATGAGTGTGTGGGTGTATAAATTAATAGAAGTGTCAATTGTAGGATTGTCCATGTAGTTAAGAAGAAAAGTAAAGCATCTTGTGGGTTAAGAAAACCTGACGGCATTTCTTAAAGCCTAAGGAGGGTTGGCCTCATGGGCAGAGGGATTCAGAGATACCCGGAGTCTTGACTCAGTGCTATCACAGCCCTGGCGGCAGGACACGATGCTGTCCTGGAGCTGAGCCCTGACAAGAGGCTGTTTTATCCGTTCACTGCACAGACACAACCATCTTATTTTGTTCTGCTCTCCCCAAAGTGCTGGTAATGTACCAGCCCAACATAAGCATCTGCTTGGGGAAAGTGGTCGTGGTTGCATTCAGAAGCACTTTGCTGCATTGGATTTGTGAAACAAGTGCAGCCACATCGCACAACATTCATCTGCTTAATTCAGGCCCCACCTAAAGCTGCTATTGTCCAGAAAAATATCCATAAAAGTGAGGCCTCCCTGCCTGTCCCACCTGTCTGGGGCGATGGGAGGGGCCAGCCACAGAGAGCACTCATGGAGGTGACCGCTGGTCTGATCCGGACCAGTGTTTCCTGCATTCCTCTCTACTGATCTGACTGGCTTAATGGTGGGTGCAACTTCCAGTTAGTCCAGCATGAGTTTCCCTGTGGATGCAGTCACATCATCCTAAAAGTGCATTTCTTCTTTTTGTCCCAGGGAAATAGTTCTGTTTATGGGCTAGTTCCTTCATTTCCCTTGGGTGGTAGATGTGCCTGCTGAAGTCTTATCACCCTCCTGCCCTGTTCACACCACCCTTACACCCAAAAGATCATTATGTCCCTTGTCTACTGATCACCTGCTCTGTCTTCATATGGTCAAAAAGAGCCAGATTGGATAACAACTCTGTGCCAGCTTGGGTTTTGTTAGAAGTTTTACCCTTTTCCGGAACTGGCAGATCAGAAGGGATGATAAAACCAGCCTTATCCATATGTGATAATCCTTACCATTAGGGAGATTTACTTCATACTAACTCCCATGCAGTTCAGTTTCTTCATTTCTCCTTGAAGCTTATAGCATATTTATGATTTGACTGAGTATCATTTTCTTTGGACTGTAGGGGAGATAAAGTATTCTCCAAGCCTGAGTAAAAGTCATACCATCCAGTCCTCCACTACAGAAGCAATTGGTTTTAGCAGTCACCTTTTCCCTGGATTATATTGATGTATAAAATATGCTGCCTGTATTTCTTTCTTTGTACATGTACATGATCTACCTCCCAGAGATTTACTCTTTCTATAGGGTAAAGGTTTTTACTTGGCAGTTTGTTTTTTTAGTAGATTTATGGACTACTTTATAACTACATTTGTGACCGACATTAAGGTCGACTGAGACATCCAAGGTATGACTTAATATTGTTCATTTGAATACTGAATTATGTGGTTCAAATGTATATTTAGCTGAAATAGTATTACAGACATAAAATGCTACTTAATGTCAGTGTAAGAGCTATGCTGTCTTATTTTGGTTTTAGTTAGTGGTACGTTGCTTTCTACAATATAATGCTGCACACTTGTCTGTGATTTCTATCTGTGAAACTTTATTTTCTGATGACAAATGTTATCTTTATTCCTTTTAAAGATGAATAAAGCAGTGAATTCTGAAGTCATTTTTTATTAATCTAACTTACATGGGTTTCACCAGTCTACTCATCGTTAATCATGTATTATTGCTGTCATCTGCACTAGCTGTTACATGTGTAGCTTTAATAGAAATTCTCATTTTAAAATGGATCACTGCTATTGCACCTAAACTAATAGCACTGTGCAGCTGAGGAGAGCAGGCTACAGTAAGCTGTGGATGTACCTGAATGAAGAATAAGTGCAGCTAGCCTACTGGCCACTGATAGCCAAGCAAAAGTTAATGCAAACACATGCTAGAAGAACTGCCATTGGTTTCTGTGGGGTTGAAGAAACCAAGAAACCCTAAGACACAGTCCTCACTCTATCATCACTTTCATGCATAACCTTAAAAAAAACCCTTTAGTTTCTTCGGCAGCCAGTGTGTTGTAAGGACCACCAGCAACTTGTCAGGAGACACTCCGTGCCCACTTATGTAGATTCACAAGCACATTTTATTTTCATCATTACAACCTTTCTCTTTTTAAGGCCCTGATGCTTAGGGAAATTCAAAACTCATGATAAATACCTGCTCACAATATAGAGGGCACGTCACTCAGTGCGGAATTCACTGGGATATTCAGACACTATGTGATGGGTGAATGCTAGCTGGCTGCCAAGTGCCTACCATGCCGCTTGCTTGCTCCCCATCCTCAGCAAAACAGGGAAAGAAAAAGATGATGAAGAAGTTCATGGGCTAAGTACAGCAATTACTGTCGTAGGCTAAACAGACTTGACTTGAGGGAGATTAATCTAATTTATTGCCTATTAAAAAAAAGAGTAGGAGAGTAAGAAAGAAAAAGCAAACTAAAAACATCTTTGCCCCAGCCTCCCTTTTCCTTGGTTCACCTTCACTCTTGACTCTTCTACCTGCTACCCCTGAGCAGTGCAGGGAGATGGGGAATGGGGACTGTGATTAGCCTGTGTTATGTCTGACGCTCCTTCTTGTCACTCTGTTCCCTTGCTCCAGCATGGGATCCCTCCCATGGGATACAGTCTATCAGGAGCAGACTGCTCCAATGTGGGTCCGCCATGGGGCCACAGGGGCTGTCAGGAAACTTGATCCTGCGTGGACTCCTCTCCATAGGCCAAAGGTGATGCCAGGATCTACTCCTGTGCAGGCTCTCCCTGGGGTCACAGCTTCCTTCAGGACATGTCCACCTGTTCCATCTTGGGGTCCTCCATGGGTTGCAGGTGAATATCTGCTCCACCATGTTCTTCCAATGGGTTGCAGGTAGACAACTTGTGTCACTGTGGTCTTCACCGTGGGCTGCTGGGTGATTTCTGTTCCAGTACCTGGAGCACCTCCTCCCCCTCCTTCTTCACTGACCTTGCTGTCTGTGGGGCTGTTTCTCTGGCATATTCTCACTCATCTCTCTCTCAGCTGCTGCACAATTTTTTATCCTTTCTTAAATATGCTATCACAGAGGCATCACCAGATTTGCTTTATTGCAAGCAATCAAGAATGGCATGAAAATTAGGGAAGATGGTTGTGGATGAGAAGTAGAAGAAGGAGCACTCTCCTGTGGAGCTGAAATACCCCTCCTTGAAATCAGTGGCATAAAGGAGACCCCTAGGCACAGGGCAGCTCCTGTCCTGCATGGGTAAATGCAGCACAGAACCTGACTTACCTGCTTGGGCTCAGCAGCAGAAGGATGCAATAAACAAAACTAATTTGTGATGTTTACATGATGTGGCATGAAAGGATTATGATGCTCGCCCTGTGACTGAGTCAAGCAGTACTGTGTGTGCCCAGCAGCAAAGCTCAAGTAACTATGGCACATCACTGGCTGCAGGTTAGGAAACACAAAGCCTTCTAAGTTAGGCAACCTTTACTTACTGAATTTCTGTGCCAAAAGTTGCAGTTCTGTTCTCTAAGCTTCTTGTAAATTTACCCTTTAAAATGTACAAGGTTTAATTTCTAATTATTGCAGCATTGGTAGTATTTTTATACATGTAGCTGTAGGATAAATGTTGGTACCCAGCATATATTGCATAGCATGTATTACACTGAATAGGCTGAGGCTGAAATTTTAATGAGAAATGAACAGCTTTTGCATTATGGCAGGAAAAAAACAGCTTTCCTTAAAACAGTAAAATAAATCTAACATTGAAATTTAAGACTTTTATTAGATTATTCAAAATAACAATTACTAATGAGGTAGAAAATAAGAATAAGCCTGTTTTTCCACACAATACGTTATAGTTCCTAAAAGGGAAAGAATAGAAATTAGGAAGTTCTTCTTCAAAACATGACATAGTCTGGGTCAGTCCTGGTGTTACAATGAAATGCTTATTGAGGGTGTGCTGCAGAGGTGCTCTTCCCATATCCCATCATGGTGACTTCCACACTAGTGCTCCTGTACCAGTGTGACGCTGGTCACCCCTGGGAGCCAGGAGGAAATTACATGGCCACATAGAAGCCCCTACAGAGAAGCCCTTCCTCTAGTGTCCCCCTGCACATGATGGGTGGCTGGAAGTAGCATGCCTCCTTGCTGATGTCCAGCTTCCTCATCAAGGAAGCCAATGTGAAGCCCTTTGGCAGCACAACTTGAGATTACGTGATGTCAGAACAGACAAACATTGAGCGGGATCTCTTCTCCAATATGCTGAGAAGACAAAGACAGCAGAGGAATTATACTACAACCTCCCCATCCACTCCCTTTTACATTGTGGTAGCTTCAAAAGACAGATTCGTACACAGTGAAGGAAGACAGCATGAGAATACCTCTGACAGGAGCTTTGTAAAATGGTGTATCAGCTTCGGCTCACATTTCCATCCAAACCACCCGAACAGCTCCGTTCCCTGTTGTTCCTTGTCTCGTGAAGGCTGAATCTTCAGTGCTTCACTGCTGCAGGGAGGGTGCCCACCCATCGCAGAGATCTTCCAGTCTGTCTGTGTGCATCATCATAGAGACATACAGTTTTTTCTCATTTTGATGGCTGCTTTCATAACGGCTAAAGACATCTCTGGCTTGTTTTTGAATTGCAGTGCAATACTAGAGTGACGGACACAAAGAAATGGCAGTGGCTTGGCAAACTCTGCTCGACAGCTGGTTCACAGGACTTCAAAACAGACTGTAATATTGTTTTGGAGAGCTTCCCTTCAGCTGCTAAACTGAGGCATGAAAAAGAGAACTGTATAAACACTATGAAAAATGATCGCAGGAAGAGCTTCTAGTAGTCAGTGATTCTGACACTTAAAGTTTTGTTTTCAGGCAATTAGCTTAAGACAGTTTTCTCTTCTATCTTTAGGAAAATAGAGATGCTCCTTCCTATATGTGGGTGGCCCAAGACTGGAACATTGTTTTGTTACAGGAGACAAAGATGACAACAGCTGCAAACTCTTCTGCCTTTGTTTATTATTGTTATTTTTGATCTAAAAACATTTTATGAATGGAACAAACAGATCCAAAGCTTCTTTGGTATAATGCATGCATACAATTTTTAATTTATCTCCTGATATTTATTGTATGTGTTCTGGATTTAATTATCTGTAATATAAATATAGAAGAAATTTTACGTATGACATAAGAAGATCTTTCTCTTTGCTTTTTATGCTTGTAATGTTAGTTAGATTTGAATTCCCAACTTGTTGGGAAGATTCATTGCTGGCAGAGCAATGAGGTCTGGAGATTTGGCAGGTCAGAATGTTTATTAATGTTGATTGCTTTGCACAGAAAAAGTTTGGCTCCATTGTAGAGAAGATCCCCTTTGAAATGAACATGGAGACTAGGAAATTAATTATTAAGGAGGATGTTACAAAAACATACGTCAATACTGTTCGATATGTGGTTAGAAGGTAATTGAAAAAAATTATGTAGACTCTGACTTAAAAGGATAAGGAGCCTCATGAACACACACTATAATTCCTGACAGCACTGTCTGGCTGCTGAACCTGTCACATTCCAAAGCGGCACTGGAAAAAAGGCAAAGTCCAATCTGTAAGGCATGGTTTAGGCACAACAGAGACTTACAGGGAACCTTGATTGGTTTTCATTTGTTTCCTACGTCACTTGTATTTGAGCATTCCAATCCCTCTGTCTATTCTGGAAATATTTAACATGGTCCTAACTTTATATTCCTTTAAACCCATCACATGGCCATATTCTAGAAAGGTGCATGAGAGAGGCAACCACTGTGTTCAGTTGTGTTCATTAATTACAGAGCTGTCTACAGATGCTTAAATTTCACCACCACTTACAATCCTTTTAACCATATTACAGTTGTGGGGTGGGTTGGTTTTATGTTGGGTATTTGCTGATTTTAGTTTTTAAACAAAGTTTTCTGATATTAAACTCATATTTTTAATTGAAATAGATACTGAAGAAGATTAATGTAATCCAGTTGAGGATACAAATTCAATGCATTCTCTCCCAGATAAATGTACAGCTGATTCTATATTAATCTCAAATAAGAATGGAAAGGTGGTACTAATTTTGGTTGTATTGTTATTTGTCTGGTTTTAACCAATTTCCTCCCTCCCGTCCCTCCTTCCTGCCAGACACCTCTTTTTGTGGATGAGATAGTCAGACACAGGAAGACTACTTTTCTATAGTCATTCTGTTTTGCATTTCAGCTGACTTGGCTTTACTATGATTACTTGAAAAAATTCTAAATTGCTCTGTGAGAATCTAGGAAATACTTAAAGAAAGCATCTTTCAAAGCGTGCATAAAAAGAGCAGCTAATAGCTAGCAATTTCACATATTTTTCTGGTTTTGTTAGCTTTACTACTGTTTTCACAGGGTGGTGGCTTCAAAAATAAATGACCACAGAAACCAGTAGTAATACCTACTATTGTAAACAAAGCCTGGAGGTGCACCTAATGCTTACTTTGGCATATTTAGGATTCAGGCTTTCTTTAACTTGGCAAGACAGGGGAAAGAACACTTACTCATATGCATTCAGTACGTACACTCCCATGTAATTACTTTTTGTTAATTCCATGAAACTGTTTTCTTTCATTTTTTCCAAGTCTCCAGTCACACAGCCAGTCAAACACATGAATAACAGACTCCTAACTTAAATCAGATTACAACTGGGAATAAGGTACTTAGGCATGTGCAGCATCTGGTTGCAGAATTAAGATCGTTCATCTCCTGGGTCTTCTCGGGCAATTATGGCATGAGAACTGTGCACATGCAATGTGGGCATCTTTACCTCAGATGAGCAAAAAAGTTTTTAGAAATTGGAGGGCAATCTAGACAGGTAATACAGCTCCTGCATCAAGTATATCATCTCCAAACAATCACCCTATTCACACACCACAGCATTTAGATGAGACTCTGAGTATATAGAGTTCATTAACTAATTGAAGGCAAACGGAAATGTGGGCCTACATGTTTCATCAAAGTTAAGGACAGTTTTTTGATCCTCCCCAAAGACCCTGTTATATCTGACATCTGAGAGGGGACAGAATCTGGCAAGACTGCTCTTCTCCTAGCTTTACCCAACTACCTTGGAAAAAGTCCATTATTTTTTTAATGTCTACAAATTCCATTAACAAGCACATGGACTCAAAACAGTGCATGATGTTATCACCTTAGTGTATTATGTCACATTTCAACCTAAATTCCTCAGGAATTATCTTGCATATTTTCTATGTCACAGAATGTGCGTGTTTCCAGCTGTAAAAGTATTTACTATTTAAACTATTCACTAAAATAGATTAAAAATCTATTTGTTTAACAGATTAAAAAACTTTAAATTATATTAACATTTAAATATCATAAAGATTGGTTATTATGATTCATTGGAATAGAGTTTACTTTCCAAATATTTTACTTGATTTGATGAGTCTGCTCATGATACAAGAGATTTCAACGGAGGGAGGCTGTAAGGATTTAACACTTTTAATACATATGTCTTCAAAGGATAACTTCTGAAACTTTAGTTGGGAAAATATGATATTTAATAATCCTCACTGATACTGATCTGCCTATAAGCAGCTCATCCTACTGAACATATTACTTACTCAGATGTAGATTTATTTCCTAATTCTTAAGGATTTTATTTTTCTGTCTGAAATCATTGCTAATATCACATAATGGATTTTAAAAGTTCCCTGGGAGCTGTGTAGGAGAGTGAATTAATTGAACTTAATATGCTAAAATAATGTAAAAAGAAGGGAAAAAAATTTCTGAATGTTTCTGAAAGTTTTTTTTTTTAGTATATTGTCATTAACGTGTTAAGACATGTACAAAAATACATTAAAGGATCAGGAATATTTTCCTGCAGGTACTTAGAAACTAATAAATAATGAATGTGATGATTAAGTACATGGGTAGAAGTACAGAGCATTACCAAGAAAAAAACTGCGTAAAACCTGGCCTTTGAATGGTTGTGCACCATTGTTTTTAATATGTAAAACCATTTGAACATACTCAGTTTTGTGTGAAGAGAAAACAAAAGAAGTAAGCACGCTTGAATTAATATTATATTTTCAAACGAAACAGATTTAAATATTGCCAAGAGCAGTGAGGGCATCTGGAGTTAGGTGGAAGAGCAGCAGAGCCAGATGAGTGGAGCACCATGGCGCCATTCAGCGCTGCTTGAGCAACCACAGAGGTTTGTGCAGGTCTAGAGAGCTAAAGTAAGACCACCACCAGGGCTTCTCCCTGCCCGCTGATGACCCGCCTCGAGCCTCGGGCTGCCCATGTTGGGCGTGAGGGTCAAAAAGTTCCAGTGGGTCATACGGATCATACATGTCTTCCATTGACCGGCGGAGGAGCTTGTTGGGCCAAGCCTCGACAGGCCGCAAGACAAAGTCGACTCGCCCGGCATGTTTCATCTTGGCAGGAAGGGTGACCCTCTTCATCACCCGGCTGTATCCCACCGCTTGGGCGCTGATTATGTATGTCCCCGGAGGCAGAAGTCTCCAGTAGTCTCCGTCAGCAGCTTAGGAAAGGTAAAGGCACAATAAAACTGAGCTTAGTTTATAGTCTGGCAGCCTTTATAGTTAATGTATACGTATATATGTGCAAGCACAGACAGCATGAGCATTTAAGGGGCAGGCTTTGAAAAGATCTCAGATTTCAATTCAGATTTTGAAAAAAGTTCAGATGCGAACTCTTGAATAACAGAAAGAGACCCTACTTGTGAAAATCTGGCCTTTGGGAACTAATGGTGCAAAATTCACTCACAAAATGTCAGTAACTGCTGTGCCTGTATCTCAGGGAAGCGAAGCTTTCCTTCATGCTGCTTTCCCAGGGGTACAAGCAGTAACTCCAAAGAAATCAAATGAATTTAAAACTACGTGAAACTTAAGAAAGTGAAAGCAGAATCCAGGCTGTTCTCTCTATATACATATATATATTTCATGTCTAAGGAGCTAAGAAATCCCTGCCTTTATTATATTACATTCAATTACTTTGCAGACATTATAGCACATAAGAGTATGGAGTCAGAGCTGCAGCTGGTATAAATTGCCATTAGTGTAAAACGGGTGTAAATTTCCTCCAGCTGAAGGTTAGAGCCTGCAGGCAAAAGCAGGGAGTTTTAAAACAGAATATTTATTCTTCCTTTTATATTCCTTTTATTTTGAATGGTAAGTTTCTCAACTCAGTAAATGTTGCATTAATACTATTTTCTCAGGGAATTCCTCAGTCATTTTTAACATTGAAATTAAAAGACATTTTAATCACATGACATTCCTAACCCCACCTAACTCAAGAACAAATACTCCTTTTTCCATCAATGTAAACCCATTTTTTATTTAATTCTTAATTCTTTAAAGGTCCACTGCCAATGGAAAGCCATTGTCTGGGAAGAAGTTTGAAAAAGACCCTAATTCATGCCAGAGTCTCCCACCAGCCTCAAGAATCTGCATCATCTCCACTATTGTATCCCCCCTAATGTTAGTTTTTTTGAAAGCTGGAAAGCATCCACCACATTATAAACCATTCTGGCTTTCTGAATTGATTCAACAACTATCATTAGAGCAAAACGTTACCATTCACGTCTTCTATTTTGCACTCCTATGGCCTACCCTGTTCTCACTGCAATCAATAATAAAATGAGAGCATTGATTTCTGTGAGAGCCTAAAAGCTCAGAACTTTATGACTGTGAAAATTAACAGTTGCATATGCCTCAATACATGTTTACCAGCTGGCGACAGGTATAAAGTGAACATAATTCAAGGTTCTAGTTTTTTTGCATTTGCAACTGTTGTCCAAAAATAGCATATATTTATGCTTTTCCAAATGAACAAAAAAATGTTGTCTGCCCTTCAATCAGTGTGGTTATTCCAGCTGTTGAAGTCAGTATGGATCCTACTCTAATGTCTACACCTCACGCTCACAATATTTCAACTAACTTATTCTATCAGGACTCCGTGCCTCCACATGCTGAGTTAGAGCCCCTCAGACAGGCTATTGCCATATTCCCCCAAACATGAAACACAAAGGTGGATTTCTGAATCTGATGGAAGACACATGGGCTTTGATGGATAGCAGGCAGTTCCAGGTGGAAGCTTTTTAACAACAAGGACTGCGTCATCCCAGAGACATGACAGACAGGTCAAGAGAGGTTATCCCGCCCCTCTACTCTGCCCTGGTGAGGCCCCATCTGGAGTACTGTGTCTAGTTCTGGGCTCCCCAGTTCAAGAATGACAGGGAACTGCTGGAGAGGGTACAGTAGAGAACCACAAAGATGATTAGGGGCCTGGAGAATCTCTCTTATGAGGAAAGGCTGAGGGATTTGGATCTTTTTCATCTGGAGAAGAGAAGACTGAGGGGGATCTGATCAACATCTATAAATACTTAAAGAGTACTTAAAGTATCAAGAGGAAAGGGCCAGTCTTTTTTCAGTGGTGCCCAGTGAGAGAACAAGAGGAAATGGGCACAGACTTGAACATAAGAAGTTCCATCTAGACATGAGGAGGAACTTCTTCACTTTGAGGGTGGCAAAGCACTGGACCAGGTTGTCCAGAGAAGTTGTGGAGTCTCTGTCTCTGGAGACATTCTAAACCTGCCTGGAGAAGTTCTGGTGCAACCTGCTATAGGTAGATATGCTCTGGTAGTGGGGTTGGACTAGATGATCTCCAGAGGTCCCTTCCAACCCCATATCATTCTGTGACTTGTCTTCTCTGCTACTATTCTAGAAACAAATCCACTGCTGAGCCTTCAGTTCTCCACTAAGGTGCCATTTCTTTCAAATATGACCAGATTTTTGCAGGTTAAGCTCTCAGTGCTTTCACCCTGCCCCAGGAAAAAGCTCAAACTAAAAATATTACCTGTGGTGACATCATGCTGGATGCCCCTGACTGAAATGCGAGCATTTTTTATTGGGTTGCCAAACTTATCAGACACAATTCCTTTTATCCCTCGATGAACCTGGCAAACAAAGCAAAGTTAGATGGGAATAATTTATCACAGTGCCACCTCCTCACCTTCTACAAGAAAACCCCTGTAGAGAGGAAGCAACTTTCAAGAAGTTCAACCCATTATACAGGCTCTTGGGCACCAATGCCCCATCAAATCACATTCTCTATTTTGGGAGCTCCAAATGGGCTGGGGGAAAAGGAATAACTGACCAAGAGCTTTTCTGGGCTAAGTACACGGCTCTGCACTGATGTCCCTTCTCTGCTCAGATCACTGGTGCCTCATGATCTGACCCTGGTATTTAAAGACCATTTCTGAATGTCTGCCCTAGACCCAGACCAAAAAGAAATGAAAAGTTATGGCTTTAAAAAACAATCTAAACAATGAGAAAGCATCACTGGTGTTAAGAGTGAAGTTAATTTAGCATGAAACAATAGCCTTTTAATCTACTAAAAATAAAGCACTAAAAGATGTGTGAAATCAGAATCAAGCTGAATTATTATCTTTCAAATAGTACCACCTATCAAACAACACACTGCCATTGCGGCAGTAGAATCCATTCATTCAGGCTCTATCAATAAACCAGGTCTTTATTATTAGTTGAAATACACAGTTTTCATTTTCTTTCACTGCTTCTAAAAGGGTCCAAAGCTGCTTAGAGATAAAGAACCACAACTGAACAACTATTTTGTGATAGATACCCTATTAGTAATTTAAAGTAGAGCAGAAGCATAAGAATAAAATAAGGTACTTACTGTACTTACTTCTATATTAGTATTATTTAATATGCTATCTTTAAATAATATTTGTTAATAATACTCAAATACATCAAATACACTGATGCACATTAACCAGTACATTATAATAAAATCTTAATTTTTTAATATTCATATTCAACATCACCAAATAGGAATAGGTGAGGGAATTCTTTAGCTACTTGGGACTCATCATTACTCTGCTGCCTACACTTCACTGCATGGCAGAATGTCATGATAGAAGTGTGTATAATAACCCTCTTCCCTTCTCTACAAGCACAGAACCCAGCTGCTTGAGCTGAGGAGAAATGTCCTTGGTGACAAACTAAAGAGTGATGTGAACTCTGTCATCCAATTACATGCAAAAACACTTCACTATATTTGAAGTTTGATAAAACAAGACAGGAAAAAGTCCAAGTATGTAAACATTAAGCCTCTTAAGGTTCCTTTTTGCAACATTCTGAAGTGAAATAATTTTTTATTGGAAATTCTATAAGACCATTTTAAAATTAAAAGTAATATCATTTCAATTTTCCCCCTAAATTCCTATGATCAGCTTGATCTGTTCTTTAATTCACTTTCCCCTACACTTCTTCCTCTTCCTCTCATTTTCCTCTCCCCAGCATCCTTGTCACAAAAGAAGAATAAAAATAGAGAACAAAGCATCAAGCCAATGTAAAAAATATATTTTCTTTTCTGTTGGAATATACAGATGTTAAAACTCAACATGAAAATATCCAACTTCACAATAAGTTTTAATATGAAGTTGGAAAAAAAAGAAAGGCTAGTCTAGTAACGGCAGTTTTTTATTTAAGGTGAGGCTGCTTTGTCACTGCATTTGTTAAATAGTGGTTCTATACTGCGTGGAGCTATTCACTGGAGGGTTTAAGAACCCGATCCTCTATATAAGGACTTGAAAACTGTCCATTAAGAACTATTATAATGAAGTGCTGCAATTTGCTTTTCAGCATGGACTTGAGGATTTATCATATGGATAGTGGGCAAATCTGGTCAGAAGAGTCATCTAAGACTCAAATTTAATTTACAGTGTAGACATACTCAAAGTAGTATGACCTCATCCAACTTCAGTAATAATTTTGCAATTACAGCATGATGGGATAAAAATGTCAAAATTGAAATATTTTTAACAATGTTGATTTGTTTTGCTCTAGTAAATATACTGGTTTTAGTTTTGCCTCAAGTCTGTACCACATAAGTTTGGGAGAGAGTTTTGATACCAATCCTGATGGGGAGAAGAGATCGGCATTTATGAAAATGAATTCTATTTCTGTGTGTTAAGCCAAGTAGATTTGTACACACACCAAACAGCCTGGTATATATCAGAATAAGAAAAGTTTGAATTGGTTATGACAGACTTAATCCTTATCAAGAGTAATTCAGTCATCTTTATCTACAAAGTTGTTTTGCTTACTGTCCTGCGTTTACTCAAAAAGCTTTTCCAGCACAGACTTCTACAGTATCTCACACTATAAAAATCTTTACATCTTGAAGACTTCAACTGCAATATATATGGATTTAACCCAGCTCCATTTGGATTCACTAAAACTCATTTTCATCAGACAGCTGTAAAATGAAATGAGTTTGGTAGTCTGTACTGTAGACTTTATTGAATGATAATACTTACCACAAGTAGCAAGAGGTTGCTTAGAAAGGCCATAAAAACACTCCTAACAATTTTAAATTACTGCGTACTCTATCAAAATAAGGCATGACAGAAGACTAATCTACTAATGGCCAAGAGAAAGATGAGCAGCTTCTGTTTCTGTGTTCACTTACTTATTGTCAGGGATGTATTTGTTTTTGCTGAGCTTAAACTTATTATTAAAAATGACTTTTAAATGGCATGTTTTAATGCTCAGAGGCATACAGTTATTCCTGTAGAAGGTCAGACTTCAGATGCTTCTTAATTACTCTGAGCAAGAAATCAAGCTGAAATGTATAGAAACCAATTTCCAGCAAGATACTTAGAACTTCTCCATCTCCTGCTGCCATGCAGTAGGGTTTGGGCCATAAACACGGAATATGGAAAGGAAAAAGTTCCAAGAAACTCTGTGGAAAGCAAATCACGTTGCGCTATTCTTCAAGGGTAAGGCTTATCTCAAAAGTCTTTTCCAACCAAAATGATTCTATGAGTCTAAGATTCACATTTTTCTGAACACACAAGTTTTCTGCAGCATTAAATTTTGGACGGTTGATTTATAACGTTGCACAATTTTGAGACAAATCCCCTTTTCACTGTTTTCAAGGCTTTTGCAGTCCTCAATCTCTATCCTTCCTGCAATACAGGTAAAATATTGTCCACGTGTCTTGCGACAAACTGAGGCACTGGGGCCCCTTGTGGAATGTGATGGTTGATTTGGTGCCGTCTCAATAACTAACTGGGGAACCAGTAAAGAAACAAATATTGGCAAAGAATGAAAAAACCCTGTAAGCAGGTCTGTAAAAGCAAACCCCTACCATTTCCATGTAATTCAGAAGGGCATCTCTGTTTTCATGCCAGATTGTAAACAGTTCTTCCTCCAAAGGAAACTTTTCGCATCCTACTTCCACAGTAATTTCAAAGCAATTTGTGTGAAGGTAATTAAAATCTGCCATACCTATAAATTTAAAAAGAAAAAGGAGAGATCCTGAACAATCCATTTAACCCTTACCTGGAGCTTTGCTGTTGCACTCAGCTGAATGAGTTCTCATGGATGTGAATTAATATAGTGTAAAGAGTGTGCATGACCAATATATAAAAAGTATTCAACAAAATCAGAATTCTACAACTCATTTCAACTACGAATTAACTAATGGAAAAGACAATTCTTTCAGGTGAAAAAGCATCATTTAAAATTATTATTCACCTGACCAAGAAGTAGTTAGTGATAGAGAGATCAGGATTGCTTAATCACAGTAATTGGATAATCGGCTGTATCAGAGGTGATTGCAAAGGGTCACCAGCAAAGAGATAACCTTTTGCCATTAGTATGTTAAAAACTGTTTCTGTACAAAAGACATTCAATATAATTTTCAGAAGAATATAAGCTGAAGATATTTAAACTAATTCTCACTCATGCCCCAAAGCTCTCTAAATGCCTAATTTCACATAATTATTTGGTGATACAGCTGAGTCCTATTTGAAAACACAACTGAAGCACTGCTTAAAATTTTATGAATAATGATATTTCATCCATCCCAGTATTTCAGAAATCCTGAATAAAACTAAATACTGTTATTGGGGAAATCAAATTAGCAACTTCAGCACAAATGAATGGGATGTTTGTTGTAGCTTTTCCTGAAAAAGAGTTTATTTAAACTGCACTTGCATTGTCTGCAGGATGGATTCAAGTTTATGCCAATAAGAAATGAGAGCATAGCATTAAGCATTTATTCCTACATTTCAGATTTTCAAATTAGAATGATATTACGGGCAATAAAAAATTTAACGAGTAACTTTTTAACTTTTCACAGTCACGTCAGGGCTGAATACATGCCACAGTATCTGAATATAAATGTTACCAACATACATTTTGCTGCTAAATCCCTTACAAGTTACTTTTTGCCGGGGTCTGACCTACAGCAAACTGAAATGAATAAAAACGTTTCTTTCAAACCCTTGTGTCTCATAAAGGTCATATAGAGGTTTTACCTCACTTGATATGATGGTAAAGTGGTTTTACCTCCAGTGAAGCTGTACCACTCAGCACCATTTATAATACCTCCGCGTTTTACAAAATTTCCACCGCAACGAAGCTCAGATCGGTCCGAGATGACTGGATGTGCATCTGCGTAGGCTTTAGCCAGCATTTTAAACATCTGTAATGAAAGGGTTTGAAATACATTTGCTTTTACAAACTGTAAACACTGTCACTGCTGCTCATAACCAGTGCTGTTGTGAGCCCACACAACGAGCCCTCTTGCATCCTCGGGGCTGATGGAGGGGGTGAACCTCTGTGCAAGGATATTCTGCCAGGAAGTTTTCACTTGCCTTCTTCTCCAAGGTCACTCCCTGCAATCCAATATAATTAGCCAGAGATAACATTAAATACCTGGGGATTTTGTGATACTTGGCTTCAACCTATCATCTGGGGCAGGAGTAGAGGGCTTGTTTAGTTGTACTTCAAGTCCCAGGTTTCAACGCTGAAATTAGCTCTCCTCATTATGGTTTAGCTTGTGCTGTTTTTACCCTTTGAAAAATACCTCCACCATCCTCAGCTCAACCAGATCTTTGCATTGGCCACCGCTGTTTAAAATAGACAATGTCAATTTGCTTTGCACTTATCACTCACACAGGACAACCTGCCAGTTTGATCTCAATGACAGTTGCTTCTTTGTGAGGCAGAAACCATTCCTAAAAAGCAAAGGAAAGGATGTGGTGATGGAAGATGTCATCAGTGATTTCCTAAGAGTGTTGATATTGATGAAGAGCAGAGAAGTCACCATCCAGACAGGAGGGACAGGTGGATGTAGTGAAGAGAGAAGAAACAGCAGCGATCTGCAGAAACCGTTTCTTTGAATCAGGTTCCTGCCATTTTTCTCCAATGTTTGTTCCAACTTTGTACAGAAATCCTTCTCTCTTCTTTGTTTATTTGATCCTCATCTAGAAAAGCTATAATTTCAGATTTCAACATTCAAGTGACAGCAAATATCAGATGCTACTTGAACTTATTTCTCAGTATCATGAGTTTCACTGCATATTACTCAAGACGAGTGCAAGAAGTTGGGCAGCCAAACTCCTGCTCTTAAAAGTGATCCTAAAACTTTATCCTTGACGTTGTCACCAAGGCTAAAGACCAAAAATGACAAAGCACACAACTTTGATGTAACATTTACAGATGTTTCTAATAATCACAAAACCAAGCTGACTATGGCATCAGATAGTTGACACCGGAAAGGTGGAAAGAGAGTGTTCTGTAAGTGCAAAGGCAATTTACCAAAATAATTCTGATGACCAGACACTGAAAATCCTGACTTAATATAAACTGCTTTTGCATCTCCCTTGAGTTTCTATGTGCCAAAGCATTGCTCAGCCTGGACAGTTAAGTCTCCTGCAAAGTTTTGCTGGAAAAAATGGATGTTAATTAAATATATTAAGATGCACTTCTACTGCCAATAATTTGGGACCAGTCACAGTATCTTTAATTTCTCAAGAAATCTGGGTCCCAGTTCTGAACCTTCAGTGAAAGATATCTGCTAACAGTTTAGAAGGTGCCTGTGACTTCTGAGTATGTTCCTCACCTTGCCCAAAAACATCTACAGGTGTTTTATTTCCGGTGATCAGGTCTTCTCGTTTCACACAAAGAAGCATAAGGCTTTTGCCTGGCCAGTAGCGTAAGTGAATGAAGATGGGTGGTAGTGAGAAGAGAATGTGAGAAATGCCAAATCAAGTAAATTGTATTTAAAAAAAAGTTAAACTTTTTTTTAAAAAAAAACAACATTAAAATGTGCTCAGATAGCGATACACTTTTTATCACATGGCAACCAATGTACAACTAGTCATGGAGCTCAAAAAACTGTAGATATTTAGGCATAATACAGTGGAACAAAAAGGGAAAAAAGGCAGAGGAATCCTTGTGACTTTGGAAGTGCCATGCTTTATGTGGTCAAATGAGGTCAGTGCTGTTACCTTGGCCAGCACTTTTACCCCACTGACTGTCACAGGCTGGGTTTTTCAGGAGGAGGGAAAGGGAGTATTTCCATTCACCCAAAGGATTGAACTTGACTTGACGTGCACAGGCATCAGTGCAATTTCTTGTGCAACACAAAACAATAAGAGCCTGCTAAAAACATCCATCTCCACAAAGCCAAAAATGGGAAAGTTCTGGATTATGTGGGCTGAACCAGATGTAAGAATGTGAGTGTAAGGACATGGCCTCAGCAGGTACCAGTCCAGGCTGTGACTCAAAGAGGCTTGAAATCTTCTGTGTCTTAAAGCCAGTGGCAAGAGGCTCTTCGTGCTGCCATACATACACTATGAGGGACACAGGGAGGTGGGAGTACCCAGATGCATTTTTCAAACAGGGCAACCTGGTCTGAATATATTTCACAGAATTTGCCTTTTCAACTTCTGTCCATTTGCACGGCACTGCAAATGCACTGCAGCATTTCACCCTGGGCTGCAGCCAAGAGTGCAAACTTGCCTCATTTCCCCTTGTACGGCAAATTTGCCAGGTCAGCACTCAGAACAAGGGTTATGGTTAATGTATGGCAGCTAAAACAAGCTGCTATATTTCAGGATGCAGGTTCCCTGGCAGCAGCAGCAATTGCAGATGACATTACTTAAATGCAGGTCACTTCACAGGTACGGGTTTTATAACTTTCTGGGCAAAATTTAAAGTGATACAGGTAGTGTTGTTAAGGTAGCTGTGCTGACTCATTTGACAAATTAGTTTTAACTGAGGACATCTCCAGCCCTGTCCTGTACCGTTGAAACTTCCAAATTTGTACCTATCTTCCCAGGTTTTGCAGTCACCAACTATGCAGCAGCCACTCGTGTGACATCCTCTGTCTCATGCTGTTGCAAACCAGGGATGCCCAGCTGTGCACTGCATTTGAATGCAGCACTTCATGCTCAAAACTCACATGCTATCCCTGACTGGAGATGATGGAGAGACTGATGTCCTTCCAACCCACGGGTAAACTGCTTGATAAGGCACACATGGGCCATATTCCTCCACCATTCCTCCACCATCTACGTGTAAATTGAGGTAGCCCTAGCTCACATGATGGGATATAAATTCACAGGTTTATGATTTCTCCTAGTCTTCAGCAAGAGCTTTTGCAGCTTTCATTACTGTGCACCAGCCATTTCTTACATGGGCTTTTTACTGTGCAGTACCTGGTCTATTTTACTGCCAAATGGCCGTCACACATTTGTAGTCAGGTATTATACAGCTCAGAAAAAAATGAATTTATATAGAACATGTTTACCGTTATATATATTTAAATATTTAATAGGAGCTGTTGAGAACTGTCAGTTTGGAAGAAGTCAGCCCAGAGCTATATTCTCAAAGATAATGGACGCTTCAATTTCTGGCTATTTTCAACTACTGTTCTTTATATAAAGAACCACTTTTTCTTAGGATACCAGGGACATTTTTAACATACGCTGGAATGCTGAAAAACTAGCTGTTCTCCTAGTGGACATGTCAGCAATGAATACTAGATTGAGAAAACCAGAGGGAAATAGGAAAGATGGCAAAAAATTTCACAGAAGATTTACAGTGAGTCCCAAATGGGGAACTTTCCAGGGACAGAGAGGGGAAAAACCATTCCTGTTCATCTGACCTGGAATAAATGTTACAAGGCTGCCACCATATGGCAACCCGCATTTTTTTTTTTCCCTACTGGTTTCAACAGAAAATAACACTGATGGCTTTTCTTCAGGAAATCAGAGGTAAAAATATGATAGCCTTCATTCTTTAAACAGTAAAAGCCTGGCTTTTCCTAAACTGTGCCTTGTGAAACCATGTTTTCCTCACAAAACATGGATAAATCTTTACCGATCAAGCTGACGGTGTGTAATTGATCCTATATTTTAAAGCACATTAAATAAGTGTATAAATTGTATTATATATGTGCATTATATATGCATTATATATAAACATGTAATTTATTGCATATTTCATACACACATGCATACATATGCAAATGTGTACAAGCTAAATAAATCAAAGTTTGCTACTTGCTAAAGGAAAAAGGTTTTGTAGTTCCCTACATGGAAACCATACTGATATGCTCACCATGCAAAACCAGTATTACCTTCTCATCAGGTGTAGGGGAGAACATTTTTTCTTCCATAGGATGCCTTGAATAGTCGTAAGGATAGGTCACAACCAGTTCACCCCCATGGAGGCTGGCAGAGAGCACAAACGGGATTGACCTCAACCACTTCATGACTGCTTTCGTCTCAGGGGCCACCTGAAATTCAGGAGAAAAAAAAAAAAAAAGCTGTGAATAGTCATGCAACTCCAAAGGGATTTGGTCCTGGACAGGATGAAATGCAGCAGAGAAGGGAGTGTGTCAGACAGGAGAACCATGAGGCTTTTGGGCTTATCCATCCCAAAGGTTAATGGGGGAAGGGTATGAGTTCGCTACAGGGAACAGAAGAGACACACTGCTTACTGCAGAAAAACTGGGGGCAAAAAAGAACAAAGAAAAAAGAGAAACTTTAACAGAAAAATAACTTTTTATTACAGTGACATTTTGACCAGTTCAAGGTGATGACAGCAGCATTTTTGGCTTGAAAGAATTGTGGCAGTGTACCACTACGTGCAAACTAAACTCTTTATCTAACTGCATTTCTGAATCAGCAGGGTTGACTTTGTATGGATAACTGGATAAACTGGAATATGGGGATCAATTTGTAACTCTCAGCACTTCCTGGAAATACATTGTCCTCTTTGCTATCCTTTGGTCCACATTCTTCTGCAAATAAATGAAAATTAATGTATACAAAGCACACTTTACCTGTGATGAATTGCTACAGATAAGCCACAAAATTTGTCTTTCTAACAGTCCATGCTCAGTGACAGCTGCCAAGGGAGTGGGCACCGGACCCAAAGATGCTTAAGCCCCCATTTCCCTCTGCCCCTGGCATGCTTTTTCGGAGGAGTAACTTCACGGACCTGCTCGGCTGTTAGTTAATTCTTAGGGGTAACAGTGTCATCTGGTGGCCGGTCTCTGCAAGCCCAGACAGACAGTGATCTTGGAGGAGGTGAGGCTATCTTCCTTGTAGCTTGTGTTACACCAGGGTAAAGTGGTTGAGGGCAGAGGCTGCTAATCCAGATTCTGGTTTGCACAGGTGTAGATACGCAGGTTTTAAAAAAATAAGCAAGATCTCTTATGGTGTCCAGCATCTATATCAGGCTGCTATCATCACCCCTAGCTTTGATTCCATCAGCTGTTAGAAAATCATCCAGCCAGGATGCCAGAATGGCTAATAACTAGTAACAGGGAATCAAATCATCAATGTGCAGGGGAAAAAAAACCCACAAGACAGAAAAACAAACAAACAAACAAAAACCCATCCAACTAAACAACCTAGCGACATATACATTAGGGTTGCAATAACAGTAATTCCTGCTTTATTTGGAAGAGTCCCTATTCTGCTATTGGTAAATCACAGCTTTGGGGATGCAGTGGGCAGCACAAAATTAGATGCCGAACAGAGAAAAGCACTGTGAGGCAAAGGTGCACCGTGGATGTATTGCAGCTCCCAGCAATGAGGTAGAAAGCAAAGGGTCTTAGGAAAAAGCCATGCCTACTTCCAGTCTTACCTGGAATGATTTAAGGTATCACCCTACCCATTCCTGATCTAGGAAGGAGACTACCTCCCTTCAGATTCCACAGTTATTAACTGAATCCTCCTAGTTTTCAGCTTGCCTTAAAATTCCATTCTGTCTTCATTGAGTTGAGTTAGTGCCTCCAGCTGCTGCAGCTGTGCTATTTACAAAGTTTGTACCTTGTACTTGGGAAGAAATAGGTTTCCACTGCTGTAAGGTGAATCATTAAATCAGTAATTTGTGGTTATCATATGGACACAAGTCACACTGTGCCACACCCAGCCCTTTTTATCTACCCACCCAGTTGTAGCCCCTGAACCTCTGTGTGCAAACCTTTCAATCTCAGTATAATAAAGAGGCAACTTAAATGCAAGATGAGATGTAACAGGTAAAGTCTGATCAACTCAGGAATACCCAGAAAGCGCTTTGCACACCAGAAACATAACCAAGGGTTTTTTGCATAATTGGGAAGATTAGACACAGAGTTTCCAGGAAAGGCATGACCTGAAACAATTTTTTAAAAAAAGGCAGATAAAGGGCACTGAAACGAAAAACGCTCTGTACGTTTTGCTGTCTCACACACCCACTCACACCATGCAGACACAGGAGAAGAAAACAGCTCACTAGGCTTCATGACAAGGATCCTGGTAGTGTCTGAAGAACACTACTGGCAGAAGTCAAAGTATTTGTTTTTCTGGTCTTTGTGCAGTACCCTCAGGTGGTCTGATAATGACCAATGGGAATTTCAGACTGGACCAGCCAGTCTCACCTGACTCACCTGAAACCTGCTTTGTTCATTCTTTGAGCCCTTCTCTTCTGAAGAGCAGGAGACCCCAGGTGGCTTGTAAAAGGCTGTGAGTGGCACTGCCTGCCCCACAGATCCCTGCTTGGGGGTCACAGGGTGGCTGAAGACCTGGCACCAAGTCCTTGCCCTCCAAGTCCCCAGCACCAGCATTCCCCAGGAAGATGCTGCACCAAAATCTCAGCAGCTCCTTGCCCAAACTGCAGCTGCCCCAGCCCCCACTGCCCAGCCAGAGAGACATCAGAGTCAGCTCTGCTTTTAAACAGCAGTCTTGGGCCTTGATAAGAAGATTTTTAAGTTGCTTCTGCAATTCAGTGGGCCAGGGTGAAACGCAAAGTTCTCTTTAGAGAGCTCCTAAATCCAGTCCCCGTGATTAACCAACTTGCTCACTAGATACCTGCATAAGCCATGAGACAGTGCTGTGTCACAGAGACAATGTCGTATTGAAGTGCATGTTGTGGAAAATCAAGAGTTTCAATGTTACTATTTTTATCCTGATAGCATTTCAGTGACATCACATACGGTGATTAAGGCTTTGAAGTGTGCACATCCTGGTTCAGCTCCACCAGAAGATATCAGATGGTATCTGTGTCACACTGGCCTTTGACTGTTCATAGACTTTTCCTTTAATGTGGGTTTTGATGTTTTGTTTTTTTTTTTTTCCACCAGAGCTCTTGTTTTTTAGGCAGAGGAGATCAATTTTAAACTATCCATCTCATAAGAACAATTTGGGGCAAAATTAGAAAACAGCAAAATTATTTCTGCATAAGTACAGGGAATGGCCACTACCCTTTTTAAACCTGAATCTCATTTCTGTCAATTTCACTGCAATTAGTCATTGTCTCCATGGCTTTAAAAGATTTCTTTTTTCCCTTTCAGAAGCAACCAGGCTCGTTTTCCTAAGGACTATGCCAGCCTCCACTGGCACAGACTTCCAATTTCTATTTGAATCAAGCCAATTTAACTGACTTCATTTCAGATGAAGCCTGAAGTCTCTCAGTCTGAACCCTCAGACCACTTATTACAATAATTCATAATAGTGGGGAACAAAATGCACTGTACAGCAAGGGTTAGGGGCAGGGGGGCGTGGGGGTGTGGGCAGAAGCTCTCCTGAGTTTACAGGATTGGCTGAGAACTTGCTTTCCATTTTTTGATCTTTATACAATGCCCTGCAATACTCAGATAATTATCTTAATAAGGCAGGTAACAAACACTATTAAGTAAATGAAAGCTGAGAAGCTGGTGTTGAAACATCCAATCTAATGTATTCACATGCACAAGGCTGACTACTGTAAGAGCCATGGCTTCACCTGCCTGATACAACTGAAGCTCATTATGGGATAGCTGATTTGGTTGTCCTGTGATACCAGGACATGAGGCTGCAGGATGGCTTACTGCCAAGTTTCTGAACTATGTGAAACTGCAGTCATCAAGGAGATTTTATAGTGTCATCCAGCTCACAGGCAAATAATTTCCCTCTTTTGTTCTGCACAGCGAACGAATTTGGAGATGCTCTGGGTGTTGTTTATGTCAGGACCCACTTTGGGGTCAGGAGAGCATCTAGAGGTTCCCTGAGGTTTGGTGTTCTGAGGAATGAACCATTGGACAACCACTTTATTTCAATTTATTTTTCAAAACCAAGAAGATGTTTGCAGAAGGGATGTATTTATGAGCCTGCACCTGCATTCACTGAGGAAGAACTCAGACAAGAGCGTGGTTGTGTGCCAAGCCTTCCTGATCCCTTGTCTGTGGTGACAGTCAACCCAGGGTGACCAGCATGCTGCAGCTGGGGCAAAGCTAGGCACAACAGTGGGAGTAACTGTGGAAGAAATGTTAGGCTGTCTTCATCCAGCCCTCTATAAACTGCTGTGTAACAACACAGCAGTTGTTACACAGAAACAAGAAAGCTAAATACATGGTTGTAAAAATCACTTCTGCAAGTGGCTGCCTACTACCAATCATCCCAAAGACCATCAGAAGGACCAAGGCAGAAGCAGGACTCAGGAAGGGAGCAGGGAGGTTAGAGTCAGGAAATCCGGAGAGTTATGAGGACTTGGCTTCACAGTGTGAGATAAGCTCACAGTTTGCACTGGCAAAAAGAGGGGTCAAAGCCATGACCTCCTTCCTCAGTGGCTTGGGCCTTCAATCCTGCATCTCAGGATGCAAAGAGTGAGCACATGGGCAGAGGGAGATTTCCATCCTTTCCTTCACACCTTAAACACTGCTGTGCAGCCACTACTCCAGTCCAAAAGGACAAGAGTAGCTTTACTGGATACCTCCGTGGAAAAAACAAAGGCATTTTCAATGATTTTTTTTTTTTTTTTTGGCATGGCAGGCACTGCTGTAGCCTGTCCGCCCATAGCTCAGGGGAAAATACAGCCATGAAAGGCCTCTCAGGAGACTGGCACCCTCACTACTGAATCTGCAAAGGGCCATGCAAAGCAAGGTGGCTGAGCTATACTGAGGAAGTGAGGTACTTTTATCCAGATTTCATTACTGTGAACCCAGGTAAAAAACACTGGGGCATCATCAGAAGTTCCTTTGGGATTTAAACTGGGCCTCTTATGAGATCACCTGTAGCAGAGTAGAAAACCAAAGTATGGTCTCTCAAATCTTCTGCTAATACACCATCTGTGGAAACAACCCTGCCTCCCATCTGTCAGAGGCTACGTGCTAGCAATAAAAATTGAATTAGCATAAAATGAGTTGAAAAGCAGAAAAAAATGCAGAGTTCCCAATACAAGAATTACTGATTTGGCTTCCTGTGTCTCTTTTTTCAAGGGGACCTAAGCTCCATTGCTAGTGTCAGGGGATGCTGGGCAGCCAGCAATACAGGTAAGACTGAGCTTTGTTGTTCCTGGATACCACATAACACAAAACATAGTGATGATGAGTGTGAGGCCCTGAAGTGCTGCCTCATACTGCTCCCTGGGACGGGAGGCAGCAGCAGCTCTCCCTTCTAGCACTGCTGCAGCTTGGTGGGCTGTTTCCACTGCTCCAGCTGGTTAAAGTCTTTTATAAGCATCCTTTTGTGGAAGCTGATGTCACACAACTTCATATGAAGCCTTTATATGTTTTCCAAGGCAGAAATCAGTATTGCTGCAAACCTGGGCAGAGCTTAGTGCAATGACAGCCAAATCCATAAAGTCTTGAACATGCTACCACAGTTTCAGTAACTAACGATTAATCATTACACACTTGTGACCCCGTTTTAACAGTCATTATTCTTAAGCTAAACCAGGAAAATCCAAATTATCCATAAATCTTCATAATAATTTGTGACACCTGCCTCGTTGGCCTGACCTGCACCATGACTTTTCATGCCAATTCTGAGTCTGTTCAGGTTAATCCTGCTTATAAAATCTAATTACCAGAAAATAACCTCAGACCAAACAATGTCAGTTTCTTAATTCATGAGTTGCTCTGTAGTATATGTGATTTATAAGATCTGTAATTCATACCTTACCCCACCAGTAGGATTGTGGAATGGGGATGTGGTCAAGGCGGGCTCCACGAATTCCAGCTCTTCTGTAAGCCTCAGACGTCAAATCAGGGAAATTTCTGTTCAGGTCCAAGTTCTGTGCTGTCTGTCGTCCAATGACCCATCCGTTGTAACCAGCTCCCTAATTTGTAACACAGAAGCCAACCTCAGAATAACTCCCTGTCCCAAAATATCACTTTGTGGCAACTGTTTAAAATGACATTTTAAACAAGGAGAAGTTTTAAAAGAAGTAAACTGAAAATGTCTATATTGTTAAAAAAACCACACTTATTAATCATTTTTTTTTTTAATGCCCATGAACGCTGACACACTCATTAGCCTGCGGGATGCATTTCACTCACCAGTGATGTGACTCATGAGAAGAACACAGCAGCTTCTTACTCAGCAGAGAGCAGCATGCAGAGTGGGTTAGAAGAGGAGAGAGAGAAAATACAGCTGACGCTCCAAGACAGGATGAAGCAGAATGTAATAACTTCAGACTCATACAACAGACAGAGCTCACTGGACAGTACTACAGGAAAAGAAAAGTCCTATTTTTGTGCTAATGGCGCTAGCCACAAAAGCGAGCTGAGAAGAAGAATGTCATGTAACACAGAAAAGAAAATTTGCTTTCACAGGTTGCCTCCTTCAGACAGCAGCCGATCTCTGAAAATTGCCATTCATTATGGAAGTGTGACGGGACAGAAAATATTCCCATTTCATTATACCTGCTCTTTTAAGAGAGCAAAAACATCTATTCCACAGTATTAAACTACATTCCTTAAACAGACATTACAGTGAGTCAGTGGGCATTTTGTTCTAGAACTGGTAGCAGAGAGTGCTAAATGTGTGAAAAAGTAAGTCATTCCCACGTCATCGCATGCAGGCAGCAAAAATTACAAACATTGCTCTGATTTCCTCTTAGCTCTGTTCGCATCATCTTTGGCAAGCAACCTACCACCAACCAGCCTGGGATTCTGGCTGCTGGTTATTAACACTCCTTCCCATATGTGACGTTCCCCTCCCAGCTTGTCCTTTCCCATAGGGAATTTTAGAAACATGAAGCCATGAATATTTCCTTATAAAAAGTCTTTTACCTCTTCTGCAGCCAGTTCATACCCATCAGGGTTGAGTGAAGGTAGGAGATGAATTCTGGTGTTATTAATCAAGGTCTGGATGCGAGGGTTCCCAAGAAGATACTCCGAACACAGATACTGTGCAAGGTATATCAGCAGTTCTTTCCCCACAACTTCATTTCCATGCATATTGCCAATGTATTTAAATTCTGGCTTGACTGTGAAACATGAAGTAATGATGCTTTAATTTGATTATACCTGGATGGCTTCCAAAAGCCCAAAGAGCTTACTGATGAGTCAGAAAGTTTTATTTATGGTCATTTAATGCATACATTCCTGTAAATTTCCCTCCATTAGAAGTCCGTTCAGTGACAATTTAAATAGTGTGAAATAAAGCAAGTCCATACTTTCAGTATCCCAAACCGTAAGAGGTGATCATTGATTTAAGCTTTTGCTGGACTTATCATTAATTGTCAACAAAGAATGCTGCAAACAGAAATGTGAAGCCATGTCTGAGAAGGAGCAAAATGTACCCCTGGCACTTTTGCTTATCTTGGGCAGCTTCAATGCCCTATTTCGTCACAGATCCTAGAAACGACCTGCAGATGTGTAATATATTACCCCTGTATTTGGAACAGAAATTAGGTCGTGCATAAAAAGTGGCTTCTAGGCTAAATAGCCTTGGAATAAGGCTATTAGAAACATATAACCTCATGATTCCCTGCAGTTATTCTCTCAGTTTCCATCCTTAGAAAATACTGGAAAGTAGAAAAATAAATGCATTTTGGAGACACCCTTTCCTGTCTATCCCTTCGTCTTCATCTTTGATCCTGGCCAGCCTCAAGTGCTAGATGCTGGAGGAGGGCTGGTACAGAACTATTATGCCACCTTGCTCGGGCTGGCAAAATCTCCAACTCGAGAGCTATTTCCACACACCTTTATGTTGTCCTGAGCAACACGAAGCAACAGTTTTAGGAGGAAATCCTAGGTAACCTGTTAAACTACCCTGGCATATTATTTTATCATGGCATATTCCAGTTATAATTTAAAAGCCTGATTCACAGGCTTGGTGTTTTCCTGTCAATTGGAGTATCAGCTTAAAAAGACACTTGCGACTTCTTTTCTTTACACAAGAGAGAAATGATGATAGGCCAAGAAATAGTAAAGTAGGTCTTTGCTCTATTAAAGATGCCTACTAGGATCTTGATCAAGTTCAAAGGCAACTCAAAATATCTCTACACTACAAAGGCAGCATAGCTGAGAATAAATGAAGCTCACACCAGTCTTCACTGTCTTCTCTGCCTCCCCCGCAGCATAGCCCACGGAGGACATGGCTTGACCTGAGATTATGATCTCAATAAAGTACTAAGTCAGATGCAGTTCAGTTCTGTTTCACAGCTGAGGCTGCTGTGATGCTGGAGCTAGTCTGACAAGTAGCAACCTGAGGCTCTTTGTATGTAGCAGCGGCCATAGCATTCCAGCAAATTTAGTCAGGTACTATATTTGAGCTGGGAGCTGGTAACTGGAAAATAACACCTAATACTCCCCAAGAAAACGATCTGCATTTTGAAGAATTTAGATCATTTAAAAATCTGGCCCTTGCTGTCTCAGTGACGGATCTACAAAATAGAGATCAGTGCTACTCCCCTTTGCAGAAAAGTTGTGAGGACTCATACCCTAAAGCTATTCAGGTGCTATGATAATGTAAATTCCTGGTATCATTCACCTGCACTGACCTGAACCTCTTTTCAGCAGGGTTGTTTTCTGTGCTGCATTGCCTTTTTTTTGATGGTGATGTCTTTCTGTATCTGAGGCCTTCTTACAAGTTGTACATATTTTAGGATGTGAAGGACGATGTTTAGACTAGGGACAGACGTTACTTGTAGGAAGTACGTAGGAAATAAAAGGAGACTAAGGAAGTGGTAGATGATGGAGAGGGCAGATCTGTAACAGACAATTATCCCAACTTCTTTGTATGCTGGGTACAAATAAATAATAGCCTTATCACTACATCTAGGAACAAGGAATGTCAATCATGGTAATAAACTGAGGTCATAAAGTTAGGAAATTGCCACTGAACTGCAATTGCTACAGTGGATCCTCAGCTATCACTGTAATTCAGGAACAAAAAGGAGGGCAAATGTTTTTGGACCAATGTTTTTTTAGTTTAACCTGTTAAAAGAACCTGTTTTCATTTGGATAATCTGAAGTGCCCTCAAGCAACCTGACCAACACTGATATTACTCACGGAGTTCATGGTGTCCAGGCTTGGTTGAAAATTCAATCACAAAAAGATCCTTCCCTTCAAAACTGCGACCTATGCTGTACGTTGTTGCAATATGGGAGCATTTAGAAGCAGTCTTCTTCAATGTGCTCACCATTTGGGCATATGAGTGGTGCTTGAACTGAATAAAAGTTGCCGGCAAGTCTGAAGGCAAATCTTCTTCAACATCTACTTCTCCTGCAAAGAAAAATTGTAGCAGTGTTTAAAACCATGGTGCTCAGAGGATAACAAATTGCATGAATACCTGTACTTTTCCACAAAATATCTTTTTTGGTAGTAGAATTATAGAAAATACAGCTGCAATCAAAATCTCAAATCTATGTAGTACATCCTACACTGTTTATTGTGGCATATTTTGTCTGCAAAACCATACTAATACATGTGCTAACTGACAAATATTTTGTGCAACCTCCGGTTATAATTTGGTCTTTGGCAAGCCTAGCACATTTTAGTCACAAGATGTACAGATTTTTCCCTTTGAATCTGGTGGATCGAAATAATTTTTTTATGAGATTCAGCTGTCTTCAGTTATCTGGATCTTCTTCATCCAAACAAAAATCTGTGACAATCACTAATGAGATTATTTTAATGAGCTGTTAAGCTTGTCAAGCAATCCTGAATTTAGGAATGCATTAAAGTTTCAGTTTTTAAATAAAATATTTTAAATATACAGACAGCTATCACACAGGGCAGGACTTATCTAAATGCACATTATCAGTCCAAACATCTAGCTTTGAGCTGCCTGTCTTAATGCTCTTCATATATGGGGAAGAGAAACAGATGCTTCTTGAGCACAGTTTAATTAAGTGTTTAAAATAAGTGGAACAAAATGAATCACACCTTACAGGTGTCTATAAAGATGACAAGCTGAGATGACAAGTGGAGAGGTTTTGTGCCATAGACACGTCAAGCTGAGTGAGATGAGACCCTTCTCATGTAGACGAGTGAGATGTGTCAGCAGAGCTTCCCTCCTTACCTCGCAGCTTTGCCAGCGGGTCAAAACATCCTTCTTCTTCCCCAGCAAAAAAACGGTCACAGTCTAAGAAGTAGGGCCAAGCCATGTCTATTGCATCAAAGGCAGGGAGGCAATTTTTTTTCAGGTTTTCACAGACATGCCTGCAGGGCTTTATAACTTTGTCCTTTTCACACTGTGGGGCCAGGACCGAGCAGCCCAGGAGCCTCAGGTCCGGATTGCATTCTCCCTGCAGCAAGTTGTGCAGCACACTGATGAGTATGTACTCAGAGCTGTACTCAATCACTTCTCGAGACTTCTGATCCAGAAAATTAGGATACATCATCTGAGTATAGGCAACATCAGTACAAGAACTTAAGGCTATGTCCACACATTTTGCTATGAAAAAGAGATGAACATATGAAAAATAACTTGCTTTGTTGACCTCCTGAATACTTGAAAGACAACATAACGAATGACAAGCTCATTGAACTTTTTTTTTTCTGTTGTTCACAGATAGACTGGAGGGAGATTGAAAGACATTTATATGAATTAGATGTCTAAAAACACTTATAGCAAGATGACAGAAAGTATGCTTGGTCTGGAAACTGATTGCAAACAGATTGATGCAAGGAGATGTCACTCCAAATTCAAATGATATGTGACAATTTGATGGGGAAGCAGGGGTAATCTCATTGATAAGCACTGCTCTGAAAATAAGGTTGATTTTGTTAATTCAATACATGAACAGCAATGAAAGGACAAATCCTTGGTCTGCAAACAATGGAGTACCTGGCCCACAAAGGAGTTCATTTAACAAATACCTTGGAAACCACCAAAATTAATAAAGTCTGGTTTCCGAAAGAAAAGCTGTCTCATACACAATTAAATCTTATCTGACTTAAATTAAGAACACAGTTTGAGCTTATTAAAAACCGGGGAACCCATATGAGAGAAAAATCCCCTGTTGAGATGTGAATTTGCTTGTGTCTAACATGGGGAAAACTAAGATTCCTGAATAAAGTTTATTTATGGTACCACTCTCACCCCTGTCCTTGTCTTTTAGTGTGGATTCCTTGATAAGGTGTGAGATCACATACATTTTTTTTCTTTAGTGGGGATTATATCAGTAATATATGTCTCTTCTTTGCTTGGCCATGCAAAATTTGTAAGAGTGCTCTGAAACACAGCCTCTCTGTGAAGTTTGATTGAAATTACCCAAAGAGTTGAGAAGTTATTCTGAGACTTAACTTGCAGGCAAGGAGGTCCATAAATGTGCTCACGCATATAAACCTGATACATATCATAAGCCTGATACATATCATAAACCTGATACACTTTAAGATATCAGATTAAGAGGTTTTAGGAAGGAAAATTGTTTGCAATACCTTCAACCCCCTCAGAGGTGAAACGAAAGTAATAGAGAGATGTCTCATAAAATTACTGGCTATTAAATTAATGGGCTTATGTTTAAGCCTCCTTCTTTGGCTAATGCCACTGACTATTTACAAATGCCTTTGTCACAACAGCAAAGTCCTACCTTGTGTGAAAGAGATCATCTCTCTGGTAACAAGACCTACTATAGCACCAACATTACAAAACTTGTCAGGAAATAACAAAGAAATACTTATGGTTTTGAGATTCTTCAAGGACAACGAGCAAAGTCACATCATACCTTTCTGTACAGTTTGGCATTGACCTGCAAATACAGAGGGGGGAAAAAACCATTAGATGGCAGGTATTTGTGGTACTTCCCTCATATTAGGAATTGCCCAAAGCTGCTGCAGCTGTGTCTTGAGGTCCAGCCATACCAGGGACAAGCATGTATTCCTAAAAGGCACATACTACATACATACACAAAGAGAAAACACAGTACAGGCAAACACAACCAGCACCAAAAGCATCATCTCATTACCTTTTCTGGTTAATCAGGATGAAAGACTATTGATGAAAAAGAAGTACAGGCGGATCTTTCCAGTAACTCAGTTTAGACACACTGGAACCCCAGTAGCTAGGCTGAGTTTACCCAGTATCTGGCCCATGGATCTGCTGATCTCCTAGTGGCCTCATGAGCTGATGCACTTGCTGGTCTCTTTGGGAGCTGACCCAGACCTAGGGTCTCGTTGGTAGCCAAACCCTAGACACTGTGGTCATTCCAATAGCTGACTTGGACCTCTTGGTTCCTCCAGTAGCCAACTCTGGGTCCCTTTGGTCTCTTCAGTATCCAGCCCAGGATCACAGCTGCTTAAATACCCAGTTCCCAAATCTTTTGTCCTGTCCAGTTCTTATCTAGCTTGGTGCTTGCTAGCAGTTGCACACACTGACATATGCACACAAAGCACATGCAATGTGGTGTTTCCAGCTGCTGCACCCCAGACACACAAGTCCCTCTGATCTGTGGTTACACGCCAGTTGCTGGCATGTGGAGTCCCATATACCCCCATCCACACACATGCAAAAAAAAGAGACCATCACCCAGGCAAAGAGTTGGGAATTTTGTTTAATAAGAAGACAAGACAGACTGCATTGATCAGGTGCAGGGCATGGCCAAACAAGGACATTGGTCAGCCAGGCTTTAATCCACTTTAAAAAGGGAGGGTTTGACAATATATCTGCAGTGCAGTCATACAATAAATCACAGCAATGTTTAAAATCGACATTGAGCTGACCAGCCCTGACAACTTGACAATATTTCTAGACATGCTTAAAAACTGTAAGTTAGGTGTCTAGGAAATTTCAGTAAAGAAAATGTAGGTCTTTAGTAATCTGGTTTAATCTAAAAGTCCATGTGATTCCTTCTGTACATACCCAGATGCCTTATGGATGTTCCCCTAGAGAATCTATTGGTCCCATGTAATGCTGTGCATATCTTCTGTGCAAAGCAATTAAGCCTTTAGTGAAGATGAGGGGATGTATTTTTTTCCCATCCCACCTCATCCTACCTCTAGCAATTGCATTTTATAATCCTTTTAATAACACCTTAAAACTAATTATTTCCCTCCCCAACTACTCTCACGGGAAAGCTTTTCCAAAAGCTCACTCCTCTAATGGCTAGAAATTGCCTTTTAATTTCCTGCCTGAAAGTATTCGTGGCCAGTTTATATCCATGTGTTGTTGTGCCAGCATTGTCCTTTAGCTTAAACAGCTCTCTGCTTTCCCTGGTGCATGCCTTCATGGTGTGTTTGCAGAGAGCAATCAGATCCCCTTAGCTTTTTATTTACTTGGTCAAACAAACGAAGCTCTCTTGATTTGAAGGAATGTGTTTTGATGACCCAGGAGAGGCCTCTTTTGCTCCTGTAGCCAATAATTCTATATTGCCCTGCCCCAATGCTGACAACTAAAGAAAAATATTGCTACCAAGGTATGGAGCTGTTTTCATCAGTTCCTCACAGGAGCTAAGCCACTACGTGCAAGCTTTTTAAACATGAACAGGTCTGCTTTCCTTGTGATGTGTTGGGGATTCAGCTATGTTGCTATTTCTTTTAACTCTCACTGCGGGGACAGGCATCTGTCTTCTTGCTCAGCAAATTGAGCACTTCTCTGCATAAGACTGAAGTCGTCATGTTTTCTTTTTCCTACTAAGGAAAGTTTAACTTCTACTTCCAGCATATTTGTTCAAATGTAATCATCTGCATATGTGTCACTAATGAGTTGATCATTCTCTAGCCAAAACAAAATCATTATAATGAGAACAAAAATAACCCCGGAATTTTATCTTGGAGGAAGACATTTAATTGGAAATGAGTCTGGTTCTATATTATAAATTGTCACTGATCCACATTACCTCATAAAATAAATGAGAGATCAGAAATAGTAGAAACAGCCCATCTCCAACACAAGCAAATTCTGGGAAGCAGCAAGCTGGAAAAAATTATATGCGTACAGACTCCTTTCCTGACAGTACATTATGCTAATAGCAATAAGCAATACCTGGTTCATCAACAGTGCCTTCTGTTACCGCGTTACACCGATTTCAGCGTTTCCCTTAGTTAGGCACAACCCCCTCTGTGAGTTAGTTACGAATGTTAAGGCATTTCTAAAAAAAACTTCATCTCAGCCAGATACTGTGTGTAGTTTTACATCTGGGGATAATCAAAGACTAGAATTTTGTGCAGGGCAAACTGGGAAAGAGAAAGGAGCTATCTCTTGTTAATAACAGCTCCAGCAATTAATCCTGCTGATAAAATTGGATGTCACTACCTCTCTAAATCTGGATAATCTTATATCCTAATGCCATCACACCCACAACAGTTTGTGAGGCCTTGTACACCAGTCTGGAGCCAGACAAATGTTCCATACAAAGGGGAAAACTTGGTGTGGATGGGACTGGCCTGAGTTCAGCCACGTCCCAACGAGCAGAGTGACACTAGCTCTGGCTATCACCAGAATCACTGGCAATGAATCCCCTTCATTACCTTCAAGGCTTTCTAGGAAATATTTGACACTTTTTTCCTCCTCAGTTTAAAGTGCTGTAATGTAGCTATTACTTTAGACTAGAAGGCCAGGTGTACTGAGACCAGTTCTTCATTATTCTCCTCTGAGGAGACACTGAGGGAACTGGGCATGTTTACTTTGGAAAAGAGGAGGCTGAGGGGAGACCTCATTGCCCTCTACAATTACCTGAAAGGAGGTTGTAGAGAGGTGGGTGTTGGCTTCTTCTCCAAGTGATTAATGACAGGACCAGAGGAAATGGTCTGAAGTTGTGGCAGGGAAGGTTTAGCTTAGATATAAGGAAGAATTACTTTTCTGAGAGGGTGGTCAGGCAGTGGAACAGCCTGCCCAGGGAGGTTGTAGAGTCACCGTCCCTGGAGGTATTTAAGAAATGTGTAGATGTGGCACTTCAGGGCATGCTCTAGTGCTTGAGATTGCTGGGTGTGGTGGTGGTTATGGTGGGGTTTTTCTGGGTGTGGTGTTGTCAGTGTGTGGTTGTTGGTGGTGTGAGGTTTTGTTTGTTTGTTTTTGTTTGGCTTTTTTTTGTCACGGTTGGACTCAAAGGTCCCTTCCAACCATGAAGATTCTGTGATTAGGTTCATTAGGGTCTTACAAATGGTCTTACAACTGCCCACGTTTCCTCAAAGGTAAGAGGAATTTCCCCTCTGCTGGCTCCGTGACCAAGCTGCAAATGTCCTTTTTGTTTGTTGCTCTGACATGCACTGATCAAATAACAAAACCGAGACACTCACAGTCTTCCACAGACAGCTCTTACTGTGCAAGGAGTGCTATAGCCATCAGTCTGCTTGATACGTGGCACAAACCTGTTCTCAATGGTGTTTCGGTATTCTGCTTATTCAGCTGGAGCAAAAAGGTACTTTGGCAACATGCTGGAACAAGCAGAGGAAACCAAAAGGAAAATGCAGCAGGCGGTGTCTGGGCATGGTGCTGCTGCTTCCCCCAGCTCTGGCTCTCCAGGCAGCAGCCGTCCTGCTGCGTTTAGCAGATGCCTCTTTCTGCCCAGCTGGCCAGGAGAAGATGCATGGAGAAGCAATGGAGAGCTGATGGAAGAGACATGAGAAATTTTGCTAAATCATATGCTGCAGCTGGGTTCACAAGTGGACTAGATTGTTTTGTGAGCAGGAGCAGGCATTAGCACAGGAGAGGTAAAGGCAGCTCTGGTTTCAGACTGTCTGCTACCTGGCTTCCACACTTTGTTATTTTTACCATTCTTACAGGGAGAGGCAATCTATTAAGCAACATGGCTATTACTAATTAACAAGGCTGCTGACTGAAGAGGATAGATTTATTTTTTAGATGAGGAACCAAATCTATATAAACCAACTGTTCATCTCAGTACGTGATAAACAGGGGTGATTCTTCAACACAGAAAAAAGCTTTTCCACTACTTTTGGCCCAGGGTGTACCCCACAAACTACCAAGACTCACTCTTTCAGCAGCAAACTGATTCCTTCCTCCTGGGTCCTAAACATAAGCTTCATAGTTTTGCAGCACACTATGTTGTTTTCTCCCTTTCTCTCTCTGCCCAAGACATCTATGCAGCTTCTCAGAGGCCAGCTCTGCCCAAAATGTAACACTTCTCCCCACCACAGCCCCCTGCAAATTGCCACATCACCCATACATCAGCCACAGCTCTGTCGTGTAATCATTCAGGAATGAAGCAGTTTGAGCTTTCAGGTTATCAGGTGTTAATATATGTAAAAACAAGAGAGAAGAGGTCTGGTTTGTACCAGATTTGCTTTATAGCAAGTCTTAAATGTGTATGTGTGCTGATGTGGTGTTTGGACTTTTCCTATGTTTCCTAATGCCAATGCGTGCATATGTTTTGGAGGGTGCGGCTCTGCAAGGGCCAAAGATAATTCTTCAGCGTGTGTACTTATATAAATGTGTGGATGCACGTAACTGGGCCAGGGCCTGACTGCCTGGAGAGCAGGCAGCAGGAAACTCTCTGAGGCCAGCTCCAGAGCTGCGTGCTCTGCTCCTGGAGCCCTGCACCCACGGGTCTGGGGCTCTGGGCACAGAAATGACCAGCAAATCTGCATTCCCACCCTTTATAGCTCATATTCTCAAAGCTCTGGCAATGCTGTCTAGAAGAGTTTCTCTTTTTCATAAGAGGAATGACAGGCAATGATAAATAGAGTTTCTCAGGTCTCCAAATTAACTTGGCAGGCTTCAGTTCCTACTTCTGTGCTTGAAAGAACGTAAATCTCTTCTATTTTTTTGAGCAGAAGCTTCCCTGGGCTCAGAGGAAGACAGTGCCACCTCCTCTCATACTCCCATCCACAGACAGGTTGGTACAGAGAGACATTTTTTCTTCCTGACCCAGAACAGCCTTTTCAATTTTTTATGTTTATTTTTGTACTCTAGCTATTCCACCAGACCTACAAAAGTCCTTTCAGTAGCACAGCTTCTATTTAAGATTATGGATAAAATAACTTATTGAAGAGGAGAAAAGCCATTTCAAGCTTTCTGAGTCCTCTCTATAATATACGCTTCTGGTTTTAATTTGCAAAGGCAAGCTTGAAAATCTACAATGCAGCACATACATATTTTACTGCCAAGCTTACATTTTTTCCCCTTGATGATTCAGCACTGAAAGAAGCAAGCTGCTGTGATTAACCCTAACCCAGACAATAGAGCTCAACAGCTACTTCCAGTGCCACGGCTTGGCCGGTTGCCTTCTCAAGAGTGAAGCCAACAGGAGACTTGTACTCTTGAGGATATGCAATAAGCCCAAGGGCCAGTCTTTAATTCAAAATATCTAAATCATTCAGTTGGGCGTACACAATTGCATTGTTGTGACTGACAGATTGAACAAGATTAGATAATTTATCTTGCACAGACCGGCACACCCCCTACTAGCTTTCTGGGTTTCTTACAATACCATTTTAAACTGGAAGACATATGTATTCACTTTAATCTGTTTATAGTCAAACCCTCTGCTTTTCCAAACAAAGGTTTTCCGTTTCTGATCATATAAGAATTACTTTCCTTGTGGTCCTACACGGTCTATAGAGTCAGTCTTTACAATGATAATTTGCCTTGTAATGCTAAATAGAAAAAACTTAATATCAGGGGTAATATGCAAAAACTTCTGGGCTGTACCATTTCACAAAACATTGCAACCGCACCTGCAAATGCCAAAGCGCAGCCTCTAGAGCCAGATTCTGGCTTCAGCACAAGGACAAGGGCAGGACAAGATCCATTAAAGAACTCTATAATGGATCAGAATCACCAGGAGGAGGGTGCAGGAGGAGTGGAGAAGCAAGGGGACTAGAAGCAGAGGAATGAGGCAGTTGAGTAGCTTGACTGGGGTTGGGGGGGACGGGAGAGGTCGAGCAGAAAGCACAGGAGAGAAAGCAGCTGCATATCTAAGGCATATGTGTAGGTGCAGAAGTGAAGATTCCCAGCCACAGAGAAGGAATTCTAGGAAAACTGGAGGAGAAAGGAGTGACTGCAAAAAGCAGCCCACGTGGTTAACTCATTTTCCTGGATACATCAAAGCTTTTGTGAGTAGAGGACTGAATTTCTGTTATTGATGTTTGACTCCAGCAATTGCAGTAACTACCCCAGGGGAATGATGGGTTTTCAAACAGGCAGAAACCGTATAGAGGAGCCACAATGTGCAAGCAGCGAGACAAGCCCTGGTTTAGCCCTGTTCCTTCACAGGAAGAAGCCTGGAAGCACCTGAAAGAGATTAATGGTTAATCTGCCTTCACTTTGCAGAACAAGATCCCAGCAGGAAGACACAAGCCAGTATTCCTTTTTAATCACCCTTCTTTCTAACTCACCTGCTACCTGGCATTCACTTAAATGCTCATTTTTGTTAAATTACTAAAGGTGTTCCTACAGCAATGACACTATAGATGCCTCTCCCAGGACTGTTTCTCTTATAGGACTGGTCTGGGGCCTGCAAGAAGATGACAAAACTCTCCTATGGCTGATGGCAGTTCACGTAACCTGCAGACCACAGGTCAAAATCTGTGCCGATACTCACAGATACCCGCCACTTGGCAATGCTCAATGCCACCCTCAGTGGTGGCCAACAATTCTCCCTTGCTTCCAATTGTCCAGATGCAACTCAAACAGGGTTGCAGTTGTAGGAACTTAAAAGAATTGAGAAAAAATATTGCTGTCTGCCTGTCTGTCCCCGCCACCAGTCTCAGTGTCTCTAGTGATAGGATCCCCCAGCTGTGCCTCTGGCCAGTAAGTCGCACTCCATGGAGTCCTTGCGGCTGAAAATACTGAACAGAAACTTAATTGCAACCCAAAAAAATCTCTAGGTGCCCATTTTTTGGCCTCATCTGAGATATTTTTTCCAGTTGTGAGGGGAAAAGCTACCAGTTAGGAAAACAAAACACGAGGAAACAACAACAATGGCAACAGCAAAGTGGCTCAGGAGATGCCAAATTGGCTGAAGATCTATTAGCCTGCACATGTAGTTGGGCTGCTGCTAAACATGTATTCACTGTGCACCAAGATGATCTGGAGACACATAGAGACTCCTTAAGTGCTTTGGCCAACAGTTTACCAACAGAGTCAGAAGCTTGCCTTCGAGTAAGCTCAGCTCTGTTGAACACCATGAGACAAAGGATCGTGTCTGAAAAATCAATGGTTTTATCTATGGTGCTACAACCCCTCCCAAATCATTTGTCAAAACTTCATTCTATCCTCTTTAAACACAGCCTCCTAGCATAACTGTCTTTTCATTAGTTTAGATGTATGAGAACTACTGTAATTAGCATCATATCTGGTTCTTCTGTAGGTAGCTGAGTTTTAGCCAAATGTGGTATTTTTATATTTCAAAAGATTGGCAGTTAATTCAACAGCCTTGACTAAAATCCTAATAACAGTGGAATTTTAAATCCATGTCTTAATCTCACATTGTCTCTTAGATAGGGTCATCCTGTTACAACCCTGTAAAACTGAAATAGTGCCAATTAAATCAATGTAGTTACAACAGGATAAACAAAGGGATTGAAATTTCAGTTTTATTTCTGTAGTGGGCTGAGCAACTCCAAGTCCTTAAACTCTGTTGACCTGTGACAGCTGCATCCAACTGGGAGGGTGCCTCTGTTCAAACAAGATTTGGCAGACATAAAAGCCCTGTGTCAGGGAAGTCCAGCAACAAGACCAGTAAATGGCCCACCAGCCTCAAACACCATGTTTGCAACAAGATAGGTGACTTCTGCATGGTATCTCCATGATTAGTCTCCCCTCAGACAACAGCACGTGTGACATTTATCCAACATTTGGTCCAGGCTTAAGGAGGGGATGGCTCTCATGTGGCCTGGGCAACCGGAAGGGGAGGGTGGTAGCTGTCGCCAGTCAGCACCCCAAAACAACCACTAACTGACTGTGTGAAGGGAAGTCAAGGTCTAGAAATGCTAAAGGAGATCAACCATCGGTGTTACTAAATCTGGCTAAAAGCCTAGCTGCGCCTTAGGGCAATAGGCTTTTTGTTCTAGTTTTGACTTCTATATATTTACAAACCCACACTTTAAAAAGTCACACATAAACTATATCAGCAGTATAAAGGATATAGCCGTATATTATGTTTTCAATATAAACTTACTTTCCCCACTTAAGTGGTTGTTTCTGATCCCATGTCCCATGTTGAACGTAGCTGAAAATTAATGTTGCTGAAATAATAATTCTGTAGAAATACTAGCGTCAGTGGTGGGAATCCAGAGCAGCTCACATGACTCGCTGATGAAAACCAGGTTTATGAGAACTGGAATTTCCCATCTTGTGAGTGTGCATGATGTAGACACTAGCTCTGCATTTTTTCATTTTGACAAAGCTTGGACACATCCATGTTGGGTGCAGCACATTCTCACAGCTAGGGCTTTCCCATATATGACAGCATGGTGCTGTGCTCCCTGTCTGTTCCTGCCCGTGCCAGCCACAGCTACTGGCCCTGGGGTAGAGGAAGAAGCCCCAAAGCCACTGCTGGGTCACGCAGCTCAGTCACACATGAGAGCAGCAGTAGCTGGAGAGGCTCTGCCTGTGTGCATGTGCACAGACACGGGTTTCACTAGGAAACAGGCATTAGAAATGTCCACAGCGAGTGAAGTAACCGTCCCATGAAGCTGGGGCCAGTGTGAAGCTTATGGAAGGCAGTGGCTTTTCCTTTTGCCTCTTAGCAATAAACCATGGCATGCTATGGAGATGGGAACACCAGAGAAGAAGAGGGGAAAGGTATAGCATCCATATGTGAGTCCAGTTTTTTAATCGGTCTGACTCCAGAAGACAACCAATCTTACACAGTACCATAGCTTAGAGAGGAACCGGTGACACAGAAGCTATTCTGGGTCCCAGAAGAAATACTCTACCTGTACAGTACAGTGCCTCCCACCCTCCTGATTTTTTCCCTCCCCATCTCTCTTTCTTATTCCTCCTAATTCCCTCCCACCTCCAGAGGTTAAACTCTGGGACCCTCTTGATTGGGCAATGCCTGGCCCAGGAGCAGAGCGAGCCAGGGTGCTGGCAAACACCAAGGTGACTGGGAGAGGAGGAGGCCTACTGGTGACAAGCATGCCAGCTGCTCTCCCACCTCTGCAGCTTCAGATCCAACAGCTTCAGTCCTCAGCAGTGACATCTGACGGTCTACCCCGGGCACCCAAAACATCTTTCAAGTGTTCAGACAGGGAGCTGGGAGTGACAAAATGTTCAGCCATCCCTTTTGCTTTTAAACGTAGCGTAGCTCCGGTGATTCCCCAGAAGCCGACTGTACAAGCCGAGGAGCCCACACGGTGGCACCACAGACGGCGGCGCGGCACCGGGCCGGTGGCGGAGGCAGCGCTCGGTGTCCCCCGGGAGCCGTACCCGGGCAGCGGCAAGAGCTCGGCTGATCCCTCCCCGCTAACCCTGTAAGTCCTGGGGGTTCGCACACGCACTTGGGCGTTGGCGGACTTTTGCCCTAGAAGTCCCCGGTAAAGCGCTCTCTGAATATGAGTGATCAAGAAAGGTTTTATCGCTGTTATTTTGCAGCCTTAGCCTGACCCCCGGCAGCATCTCCATGCTAGAGCTGGCCCCAGCTGCAAGGAAAGTCACCTCCTTTTAGTATATTGATGCATATGACTTCAGCCTATTTATACTTTGGTTTTATTTTTGTTGTCCATGGTAAAGTGCTGCATTTGACTAATTACCACTGGAATACATCAGTCAGACAGCAAACAGACATGCATAACTCAGATAAAACAGGAACCTGGGCTATTAGCTCCCTCTACCAAAAGCTGGCCACCTTTCAGGGGAAACATGCTAAGCTGTACTTTTCTTGCCCAAACTAGAGGCTAAGAAGCCAGTAAAACTTCTCAGGGTTTTGGAAGTGTGGCCTCGCAATGGGGCAATGTGGGATCTTGTAAGTGGGAAAGACAGTGGCTTACTGGCTCCACAAGGATACAGGGCACAGCTGAGGAGAAGGGATCTGCCCTCTCAGTGCCATGGTTCCCGGCTGCTGCTCGAAAAGCTCTCTACACATTGTGTGATGCCAGTGCCATATTGTGGGGCTGGATGACGGTAATCATTTCCTTATTTTTCTAAGCAGAAGAGCACAAAGAATTTCGTAAGGATCTTGGTATTGTTAACCACATTTCATTTCAGTTTCTTATTAAAAAAAAAAAGCAAAATGAGTCACAGCAGAGCAAATATCACCATGAAGGCCAGGCAGTCTGCAGAAACCAGCTCCAGTCTTGCTGTGAGTTAGTGGCACTGGCTGCTTCTGCCCTTCTCTCCCACCCTCCTCTTTCAGGGCACTGTGGATCTGACCACTGAGATCCACAGAGATCTGCACAAGGGATCCCAAAACAGGGGAGAAACTCCCACTGCTGCAGCTGAAGACATAGCCTACACATTGAGAGGAGACCCCTGCAAGGTCTCCTCACGAACATGTTCAGCACCACAGTCTCCTTTCTTTCCATATGACCTGATGTGACCTTGTCTCCCCTTGAGAAACCTGGCAGGTCTCTTAACTTCCAAGTTGCTACTTTATTTCCTGGTCCAACATCCCTACAGTGTGAAGTGTGCCCCTTCCTTCCGTTGTACACCACGTAGTGATGTTGGCAGCTTGCTTTCCCTACCACGAGCCATCCCTCTAGGGCCACATTCAACAGTGTAGTCCCACCACATGCAAGGTGTATTACCATTGCCTGCCTTTTCTCAAGCCCTCCCCTAAAGGCAGTGCAGTTGCTGACACACACAAAACGTTCTGCCACAGCAGAGTCACCCCTCAGTGATCCCTGTGTTTGTGGTTGCCAGGATTAATACCCCATAGCAAAACTACTATCAGCTGGAACTGGAGTAGAATCATACCTCACAGAGAAAGGGCATGCTGCAAACCACACAGCCTCTTCCTGTAACCGGCTGTAAATAGGCTACAACACTTCTCTTTGTGTAGCTTTATCCAAAAATAAAATCCCTTCAGGCTGCGGTAGACCTCACTTTGATGTTCATGGGAACAGCGCTCTCAAATTATACGCAGCACACGGCACATGGCCTGCACTGTGTAGCAGTTCAATGCCAATAACAGTCTACAGCTTATATTTAAGCACTGAAGTATAGCTGAACTTCCTTGGGTAACATTAAGGTCAGTTTCAGGGTAACTTACCCCTTCCTGTATTCCCATAAAATATTCCTCTGAATCATTTTGAGTTTGAATCTTCTAAAAGAGTTTTCCTGGAGCAGACCTTGTCACTTCACTGGAATTCACCTCTCCGCTGTCCCCATATAATGAAATCTGAATTAGGTCCACCATCATGTATTTTTAAAAGAAAGTGTTAATATTTTTCATTAGTCAACTGGTTACTGATCCAAAAGCTTTTAATCCATTTAGCAGCATGTTCCTGTCTAAACTTTGCTCTTATGGGTAAATCTGCTTTTCCAGCCAATCAACTCATACAAATTCCATATTGCTTATAGCAAAATAAAACACACCCTACAGCTGTCAGATCCTAATAAATCTTCTCATACTTTGGACTTGAAATAAGTGACCTAAAGCTAAATGTAATGAGAAGATTTTTTTCTTAAGCATAAAAGCACATAGAAGGTCAAAAGTTCATCTTCTTGCAATCCAACTACCACGTTCCTAGAAGGCAAGGCCAGGTGTGGGTCAAATCCTCTACATTCCCCAAGACAATGAGTGGAATTCTGCCGACTGGGAACTCCACAAATTTACAGAAAACACATCCACATGTGGCCTTAAAAGTCAGTGATGGGGAAACATTACATTCCCTTACATCCCACAGTTGTTTTTCTGTTGCAGAGCCCCACCACCTCCTGCCTTCCCATCCACAACCCCAGTTTCATCACTGGCAGTCTGCAGATTTCCAAAGAGCTGGTCCCCTCCTAGGAGACAGTGACAAGCTCCTGCCTCCCTTGCCTCAAAGCTGGAGCACTTTTCTCTGCTTATTTCCAAGAAAAGGAAGGACAGAAGAAGGGGGCTTTTTGGGGCGGTTAGCCTTACCTAGGGTCTCCTGGCCGGTTTCACAGCGGGGCGCTGGCTCGGTGGCCCTAAGCAGCCCACCGAGGAGGAGCAGGAGCTTCAGAAGCATGCTGGAGCCCCTTGTGCAGGCACCACAGTGATGTGGCACTGGCTGCCTGATGGAGAGACTCCTCTGCTGGGAGCCTCAGAGCGGCTCTGGCTCTCCAAGCTGTGGAGGAAATCAGTGCACTGCAAGGGCATGCCCACGTCTCACTGTGTGTGCAGTCCAGGCGTCAGATTTCAACGAGCATTTGAACTTGGAAAGCAAAAGGCTTTGAGACAGAAAGGGAGGAGGAATGAGCTCCCCCCTCCCCTCTGCCTTCAAACTATCTCCCTCTCGCAGCCTGGTTTACAATTTCATAAACAGATTGAGCGGAGAAGGGGGTCCCTGCAGGGATGCTCCTGCCTGCTCCTCAGCCCAGGGTCTTTGGTCTTCATGCAGCAGTTCTAAGGGACACGGGAGCTTCGTTAAAGCGTGCCTCAGCTGAAGCTGAGAGCAACTGCCTGGAGAGAGCAGGGGGAAAAGAGGCAGAGACAAGTAAAATATCAAAAGCAACTTTCCTCCTGAAGAATGGCATTTCATAATCCACTTAACTGCAAGTTTTAAACACGCCATGACAGCGAAGGGACTATAAGCTGCACCCCCTCCAGCACAGCAAAAACGGGAACCCGCAAAATAGTAGGATTGCCCTCTGCACACTGCTCCTGGGCATTTTACTTAAGATAAGATGCAGTTTACAGAAGGAAACTTGGAGGGATAGCAGTTTTCTCTGCCTATTCTTAAAAAAGCATAACAAAAAAATACAAAAATGTAGATAAGATCGCAGAAAAACAATACAAGTTTGATTAGATGGTAAATCTGTATTGTTTGTCTTAAATTGATTTTTTTTAAGTTTTTCTTTTTTTCCAGAGAAATATGTATTGTATGTTTTTATCCCTCTACAACAGATTTGGTGGAGAAGCTTGCTTTAGGCAAGATGTGAACTCCTCATTTCTTACCTACACATCAAAATACACCCTGCATCATATGAAAAAGAATTATTCTTCGAAAATCTAGACCAAAACAGACCAAAGCATCCTATCTTTCCAGGCAGTGCATGTTCCTTTGAGAACAGATACCTGCTTATACATGAGAGTAGAGAATCTGTCCTTGCAGTCAGAGCCCACTGGCTCCTGCTGATCACTATCAGAGAGATCAGTAGGGAGTTATGGCGCTATATGATAATGTAATCAAATAAACACCCCCATAGGGAAACACACTAAAGAAGCTGACAGGGCAGGAGAAAGCTGTATGTGTCTCGAAAAGCAATTGATGTCTCATCATATTTGTGAGAGGTTACACTGCTAGATGGATTTCAGCAGTAAAATATGTCCTTTGCTGTGGGTGGGTGGCTTTTCTTGACTCCAGTATTTCCTACTACAACTGGAAATTGCAGTGTCTGCCCTGGGAATAAACAGCACCAAAGCCAATCACCGTTCAAAGAACAAACTTCTAAGAGGAACAATATTTAGCTGCCTTTTTTCTGCCCTGATCACACAGCAGCATGTCTGGACTGCATGTTGCTCAAAAAAAATATAGTATCGGCACAGCTCTGAAAGCATGATCTCCAAGGACAGGAGTACTGCACCTTCTGCCCAGCAGCCTGCAGGTTGGATGCTCTGAATACCAATCTGCCACATTCATAACTCATGTGCCCAAGTACAGCCAAGGGTGCATCCCAGCCCAAGGCTTGCTGTGTGCCTGGGCCACATATTTTATGTTAAAGGGAAAGACTGTGGCTGCCCAGATCTAACCTGAGTGGTAAGGCTAAATTTCTTACAGCTAGAAATAATGCCAGAGGTTATACCTACAAACAGAAGCTGACCCCAGTCCTTGGAATATCTTTTTTGTAATTTTTTGCAGCCCTTAAGAGTATGGAGAAACATCTTCTTCATACATCCCAATGCTTTTTGAGGTGAACTCTGCTGCAGAACTAATCATTCAGTAGCTATAATCTCATCAGCTTTCCCCTTTTCTGTCTTTTTTGTTGGCATGTTTTTGTTTCCACCTGTGATTTCTCACTCAATTTCCCATCCTTCAACCTAGGCAATATATCCTGGTGTCTCCTCCCATCCACCACACTTGAGGCCACCACCCCTGGTTTTGATGCTGCGTGCTTTAGGACCACATATTTTTAAAATACCAACAAATATAAATCCATATTACAAGGATCCCCCAAAGTATTTTGCAAAACACTGACACCTGATTTCACTAGCACTATTAGCCCTATTGTGATACTCCACATTCATACAGCGCTCCATACTCTTTCTCAAATACTAATGAGACAAAGTCCCATCACACTGGGAATACTGATTTGCTGTCATTTGAGAATGTCCATTTGTTATTTTCCTGAATTAAGTGATTGTGGTACACTTATGGCATTTCTTGTTCTCAACATTATTGTATCTATCTAATATATGTAGTTTGCCTATGCATTGATTTCCACATGTCCCCAAGTTCAACCAGCCTTTGGGCATTATATTATATTAATCAGAATCAAATACAGACAAGTATTTTCTTTGCTTTGCATAAGGCAGTTCAATGTAGTGATTAACTTGGATGAGCTCTGGAAGAAAAAGAACATTGTGCCTCATCATCATACCAATATGCTCAGCCTAATTAGCCTTGCCAAGAGCCAGGACTCCTTGGCCTCAGTGCAAGCTTTCCCAGACCAGAGCCTCGGCCTTTACACACAGGTGCAACATGGTATCACAGAATCATCACAGAATCATCGAATGGTTAGAGTTGGAAGGGGCCTTAAAGATCGTCTAGTTCCAACCCCCCTGCCACGGGCAGAGACACCTCCCACCAGACCAGGTTGCTCCAAGCCCCCTCCAACCTGGCCTTGAACCACTCCAGGGATGGGACTTCCAGAACCACTTTGGACAATCTGTTCCAGGGTCTCAACACCCTCACAGCAAAGAATTATTTTCTAGTATCTAATCTAATTCTCTCTTATTTCAATTTAAAGCTGTTACCATTTGTCCTGTCACTACACTCCCTGATAAAGAGTCCCTCTCCACCTCACCTGTAGGCTCCCTTCAGATACTAGAAGGCTGCTACAAGGTCTCCCCAGATCCTTCTCTTCTCCAGGCTGAACAACCCCCACCCCAGCCTGTCGTCACAGGAGAGATGCTTCAGCCCATGCCATGAGAGCAGAGTAGAAGGGTAGCATCACCTCTGTCCTCACACCTAACCATCACCTCAGGTTTCTTTGTCTAGAGCGACTTTAAAGACCCACCATCTCAGGTGACAGGAACACACCTCTACCCACTCTTTGTGCTTCCAAGTCTATATCCTAGCCCACACCATAACTGTGTACACCAGGCTTCCAGGTAGTCCTTTAAAACTCTTGTCTTTCCATTTTGATTTTCATGGAATCACAGAATTGTCAGAGTTGGAAGGGATCTCTACAGATCACTTAGTCCAACTCTCCTGCTAACGCAGGATTGCCCAGAGCACATTACTCTGGACTGCATCCAGGTGGGGCTTGAAGGTCTCCAGAGAAGGGGACTCCACAACCTCCCTGGGAGCTGACATCAAATTGTGCCTTAGGCTTAAATATGATATATTCACTCAAATTCTAAAAGAATTAATTAAAAATTAACAAAAAAAAAATAATCCCAGAATGATGAGCAACATCAACTGTGTTTAATCGTTTTCACTTGAATCACTATAATAAGGTTAAGTTAAATAATAGTAGCTCTTATCACAGACTACTGCTTTTCTGGTCAGATCTTTCTGTTGGCCTACAGTCCACAGTATAGCAGCAACCCAGAAATCCTCAGACAGGTCTAAATACCAAAACTGGTTTATATCCTTGGCAAGTACTCAAAATGGGATTAAATACAGTACATTTAACTTGCTTGCATTCTCATGGTTCTTACTATTGTCAGAGAAAATTAGTAGAGGGATATATCAGGCTCAGAGTGGTTTTAATTACCTGGTTCTTTTTATTTTGACTCTATTGAGAGGAGGTTGAACCATAAACAGAAGCAGTGCTGTCTAGATAACTGTTTTCCAAAGGACATAAGCTGGGAGTAGATCAAAATGCTACTTCATGGCTTGTTATTCTCTCCCCCAAGAGGTGTTAGTGAAGCTGGCAGAGCAGTGTATGGCAGCACATCACATCTGCTCCAGTACAGTCAGCAGGCATAGTTTTAAACATTACAGTAGTTTAAATTAATCCAGGAAATATTTTCATTTGCACAGCAGGAACCAATCCCTATTCTGCTTTTTTTCACCCCTTCTTTCAGTTTCTGCGGAACAAGAACTGGCCAGAGAAGAGGAGCTGATATCAGGACAGACAGGGAGTGAATTAGCAACTTCCTGCAAAGCAATAGCAACTTTTTTTTTTTTTTTTAAATCAAAACAAACAAAAAAAAAAACCAAAAAACCCCAACCACACTACCATCTTTGCAAGACCTTATCCCCCTATGCTCCAATTATGCTTCACACAACAGCAGAGATCTGAGAAAGACCCACAAAGTCTTCTCTTTCAGCTTCTAGGTGCTAAGTTAAGAGGAAAACATATTTCTTCTCTAAACAAATCTTCCTAATTCAAATTAACATAAGATAAGAGAAAGGACTATTTTACTGTAAAGATGCACAGACTGTTCTGAGTTCTGCACTTGTTAAGAGGAGCAGATATTTTGGGATGTTTCTCTGTGCCTTCTGGGACTATCTGCATTATGCTTGTGGAGCTTTTAGCTTTCTCTCACAGATTTTTTTTCAGCAATGCCTTTTATCTCAACTTTCAATTTGTCCCCTGTATGACCCACAAGATTCAACCAGCTTTAGAAACTACCACACATACACACGGAGCACCAGAAATTTGATGGAAAGTCTAAGAGTAGAGAAAAAGACTACACAGACAAGAGTTTCCCCAGTTTTCCTGCACTCTACCTTAAGAGTGTATCCTAGAATGGATCATGGACTGCAACTTCTTAGTCTCAAATACTTCACAAATTCCCTGTAGCCTCTAGCAGTTATTTTTGATCACTATTGACCAAGTCCATATTTGTACCAGCTCACTAAAGCAGGAGGAGTAATATCTTGGTAGACCTCCCCAGAGCAAGCCAGTCTAGCCATACTCTGAAAATTAAATTTCCTACAGTGGCTCCAAAATTGGACTTCAATTATTTTCTTTTATTTTTATCATTTTGGTATGTTTTGCCAATTTATTTTCCCCATTTTTTGCTCATATGCTGGAAATGAAAGCAAGTAATGAGTGGGTGGGAAGGATTTTTCCCCTATTAATATTAGAGTCACAGATATTTCTTTCCTTCCTGTTTAAATATAATAAATGTAAAAAAAAATATAAAAACTGTAGCTCTTGAAAAATATTTAAATCATTTAAATTCAATACAAGTACTGCTATTGCTAATTAAATTCTATTTTCATCTTCTGACTTGTCATAGATTAACTAAGTCAATGACCCACAAAATTAGTCTCTTGTACCACTTCCAGGTGATCCACTGAACTGATCCTATCATAATGCAGAGGAATGCAGTTAAAGCAGGAGAAGACCCTACTGCCCCAGAAGGATTCAACTGAATACATGCCTTTCTTTTAGCATACCCTCCATATGATCTCTGTGCTTGCTTGGGCTAATCAGTAAGAAATGAAGCCACTCAGAAAATTTCTTTTGATGACAGGAGAAAATGACGTCTAGTTAAGATTCAACCATGATCAAAGGCACGAGTGATACAAAAAAATGGAAAGGAACCTGGCATCAGATCGTAGACGAGACCACAAAGGGACAAAAGTAATAAATGTTATTCTATATCTAGAACATGTGTAAAATAACATGCACTGATTACCAAACCCTGTTATAAGCACACAATATTATTTAAACTTAAACATTAAAAAGATAGAATTGACACGGGGACCTTGTTATCATCCCAAGGCTGTCTCTTATTACTCCCACATGTAGAGTAACAAAGCAGGATTACTGCTAAGGGGTTACTGGTAATGCATTTTGTGGCTATAGTTCAAGATGAGGCCCAAAGATGACTCTTCCTGACTCCCATGAAGCAAGAAAAATAATACAAATAACTCACTGAATCACAGAACTGCATATATAACAGCTACAAGGAAAAATAAGTGTGCTCAAAAAAGATTTGTGCTGAGAACTAAAGGTCTGTCTTTTCCTCTGATCACAGATGGAGTATTAAAAATTAATGTAAGCTCTACCAGAAAAGAACTTGACAGTCCTATTTTGAGACTCATTTCACTTCATCTCTTTTCCCTGTCTCACAGAACATTAATGCCAAACATTCAAAAGAAGTCCTCTAGGGCTTTGCACGTTCAGAGGTGCTGGGAAGTATTTTGAAAAAGTGACTTTGAATGCTTTAGTTTGTAGATACCTGATGGGGGGGGGAACACTTAGCAGATCCTAATTCCTTCATGACAGATCCTTTTCCAAAAATTCAGGGCCTCCTCCAAGGCTGACACTCTCCAGAAAATCAGGTTTTAAACTTGGACAGCAAGGACCAGTATTTTGGATGATACTGGCATGAGAGATCTGAGAATGTCAACTTCACTTTCGGAAATCAACCTCCAAGTCAAATCAAGATTCAAGACTCACAAAGTTAGGAGAAATGAGCTGTTAAACTAGTTAAACCTGAAGGTTTTTAAAGGTATTTAGGGGCTTTAAAATTACATACCAGGATACTGAGAGTCTATGTCCACATAAATATCTGGCCCATGATAATTTTTAAAGGTCTTAAGATTTGTTCTCTGTATCAAGGCTCCAAGTCTTTAGAGTGGCACAGCTCAAGTTCCCCCTAACAGAAAGCCTTTTAACAGGTAAGGAATAGGAATTCTAGTTCAGTTTTTATTTTCTTCTTTCATTCCAAGAATCTACAAACCATCAGCAGAAACTAGACACCAAATATAAAACAACTGTAAGGTCCATTTTTTCCAGACAATCTTTGGAAGGTATTATCTCTAGCCTGCAGTATTCAGGTGAGTTCCACTTGCCATTCTCAGACTGTCCTTTGAGGACAATTCAACAATCTTCAAAGACCAGAGAAGAAGAATAGGGATAGCAAAGGTGAAGGGACCAGGTTAGAGACCATCCTTGGGATCTTACAGAATCCCACGCAACCAGCTTATTCAACAGCACCATACCCAGCTCCACAGAGGCATCATCACAAACAGACTGTCTGCTCTACAGAGACCAAGCTAACCTCAAGGTCATTGTCCCACCTTTATAGAAAACTACATGGCATTTACACTACAAGCCAGACCCATATGCAGCATCTCATCCAAGTTATTTATAAGAAAGTTGTTAGCTTCTGGATATGGATATCCATTTCAGACATAGACTGTAACAACATCTGGGGTGAATGTCACTGGATCAGGGATGCTTCATGTAACTTGCTCCAGGATTCAGCTAGAGTCACACACAGCACTACCACATGCCACTCTTCTATCATGTTATTGTCCATCCAATGACATTAAAATAATGAGTGTTTTCATTTCATCAAAATCATTAACAAATTTGAGGGGATTTAGAGAGTGATAGCAAATAAGATGGGGTCTTAGGCATTGATTCATCATGAGAAATAATTTCAGCTACTGAATACGAAGTTTTATTGGACAAACAATGACTAATTGGATATTCAGGAGTTATCTACAAGTATTTCAAGTATGTAAAATGCTTCTAAAAAAATAAGTTGTACAAGACAGGCCAAGCCACAGTTATGAAAGGTCAAGAGAGCGGGAACAGAGCAGTCAGAGAGAGTAAAAGAAAGACTACAGGGTATTAAATACCAGCCACAGGCTAAATTACGAGAACACCACCAAATATGGGCTGAGCTTTGGGAACAGCTCCATCAATTAGTAAAATCCTTCTCCCTGCTTTTCAAAAAGCCAACATTTTGGATTAAAACCTCTGCCAGTGCAAATTCATCTAAGGCTATTTATATTACAATGTTGCTCTCTTTAAAGATCTAATACAGAACTGCTAAGTTTTGTACAGGTGTGGACAAATGCCATATCATCCATGTACCAAACTAAACTCTATATGAGAGGTTTCTTCTCCACTTCTTCAGCCTACAAGGCTTCAAGACAAGGGCCTTAGCACCTCAAAATTTGTCATCTGCTGTCCTACCCACACTGTCAGCTCCCTAACCTACTGTAACATAAATCCCCTATGACAACTGGAGGTTTGTATTTTTCTAATTTCCCTCAACTGTTCATTTCACAGAGTTATCATCCTCTTTTACTGTGGTTAGGTATAATGGTTTTGGCCAAGTTTACCAAAACCAGACTGACAGATGGCCCTTCCCCTCCCCAAAAAGAGAGGAGAGGAAGACATAAGGAGATTTATGAGTTAAGCATGACCTGGACTATTTTAATGAAGTATTAATATTAAAATAAAATAAAAAAAAGAATGAAATAATGAAATAGATACAATAATAGATACAATATATACAAAACTGTATCAAGCTCCAAAGATGACAATCACATCACCAGCAAGCACTGGGGAAGCCCCAGACTGGACTCAGTAACAGATGGAAACTGGATTCCAGATCTGGAGTCAGGAACACATGGATTGGGATCAAAGACAGATGAACAGAGAAGGTCCCCTTCAGACATCAGCTATCAAAGAAAGAGAGTTTACACTTTGAACCCTCAGATTTTATACTGAGCATGGAGCAGATGGGATGGAATACCTTAGCTGGTCANGATTGGGATCAAAGACAGATGAACAGAGAAGGTCCCCTTCAGACATCAGCTATCAAAGAAAGAGAGTTTACACTTTGAACCCTCAGATTTTATACTGAGCATGGAGCAGATGGGATGGAATACCTTAGCTGGTCAGTTTGGGTCACCTGTCTTGTCCGCTCCTCCCCACAGATGTGACCCCTCTACACTTTTTCATTTATGACCCTCCAATGGGGCAAATAATGAAATTGGCTGACCTTGGTTGTTATCGTAATATGTATAAGCAAGGGCCTCTCTGCATACTGTTCCTTAGCATGAAGTACAAATGTTGGTCTTATCATTTTCAGAACAAGCAGCTTTCTCCACAATATACTGTTGATTTCAGAGAGTTAGAAGAGGCCTCGCTTAAATGTAAAATTCTGGAACAGAAAGTTGTTTCTGTTTTACTTCAAACCAGGACATTAGGGAACAAAAAAAAAAACCAGCAGCTCATCAAAACGATTAATGTTATTTGTCAAAATTTTGATTAGTCATGGCCCTCCATTAAACCATTGTTAAGCAGGACACCTTTGGAACACAGATATACAGAGAAATAAAAAAAAAAAAAATATTAAAAAATCAGCTTCTACAGGTATTTTTCTACAGATTATTGTGCTACACACAGTTCTCAATAGCTCCTTCTTTCTCCTTGAAGTAAACCAGGAGGCAAGTCCAACATCCAGCTGCCTTCTGTGAGGAAGTCAAGCTATCAAGAAACCTTGCTAGCTCAGAGCCAGTCATTTACATACTCCACCTTACATTGGACATGTTTGACTTCAAGTTGCCAAGCAACAGCTACCCTCAAGACTCATCAAATCAATGCAGCACTAGTACGGGAAATTACAAGGCAAAAGATCCTGGGATCCATTTATCTGGGTTGTTTGCAGGTTCATAGAATATACAATTGAAAGTCAAAAGGTGACTGACACTCTAAGGGCTGAACCTGAGAGCATCAGTATTGCAAATAGGGGCCATGAACTGCCAGGGCAATAACAGATGTTTAGCCATCACAGAACAAGCCTGGAGAAACCCACTATTCATCCACATTGGGTAATTGCATTTCCATACAGTCTTCCCTTCATGAGGTTTATTGGGACAATAGGTGGGAAAATTTCTTGAAGTTCCAAAGATAAGAACCTTAATTTTATGAGGAACTCATGCTGAACACCTTGATTCACCCCTAAATGGATAACTGCTAATTTTATCTGAAAGTGAATACGTGACAGTAGTTGTATTATTTCTGTGTACCATCAACTGCAGAAATTAGTAGGCTATAATCCCAAGGGACAAAATAAATTCAGTAAGATTCTTGCTTTGATTCCTTTGCCTGCTTTCTTCATTGAGCACCAAAAAAAAAAAAAGAAAAAAAAAGATGCATGCAGAGCTTGCTTTGTAGTTTATTTAATTTAATTTGCATGTTACGGTCCTGCTCAGCTGGAGAGAATTAAGAACTTAAAAGGCTGTCAGTGGAAAACTAATTAAAAAAAAGCAAAAAAAACCCCACAGAAAACCAAAATTACAGGGAAAAACATGTGACGATGCTACCACAATAACCGGAGAGAATGTGGGTCTCAGAGGCTTAAGGTCTCAGAGGACTGGAATGCAGCTTCCTCTAAAGCCATACAATTTGCATTTTCAGTCTGTCATTGTTTGAAGAGAAACCTACACCTTCCAGGTTACATTTCCATTCAGTGCTCTTAACGTGTTTTGCTACGATATCCAAGAATCTGAGGTTGGTTGGATTTTTTTATGTGAATAATTTAGTGACTAGAACTTCTTAACTGAGGTGGTCTTAAAAACCTTTTGGAAAGTTTTCTGCAAATTCAGACTTGGACTCTACTGATTAAAACCTTCAAGTAAAATCTTGGCTTACCTCTACCTGAAGCCAGTGAAGCTGGGATTTTATCGTTAAGATATTTCCCCCTGCAGTTACGTCTCTGCCCACTACAAAATGAAAGGAATATAAGCAGCCCTCACAAGAGGAGCAGGAATATCTGGCCCTTTGTAACAAGGGCCCTACCCACTGAACTTCAGCAGAGTCCATACTGTCTCATAGACGGCATCTCAAACTCTTGTTTGTACAGAGGGAGAGCAGGACCCCTTTTCTACCCAGCCTCCAGCCTGGCCAAAGTCACATTCTCCAAGAAAAGGGATCCCAGCCTGACCTCTCACACCCAGAGAAGGTCATTGAAGCTCCACCTAGAAGCACATAGAAGGGAGCTGTGGCTTAAGCCCACATAGCTGTTTTATGACTAACAGGTGCCTGTCACTGCTTTTTACATGATGATGGTGTGGAAGCACCTCAGGATGATAAGAGGAACATCTTATGCTTGTGTCCTAAAACGTTTTCTCACAGAAATTAATCTCCATTGTCAGCTCTGAGTTACCATGAGAAGCACATTTTTAAATGCCTGAGAAACTTTGTGTGAGAGATCAGCAAACAGATTCAGGATTTTAGGATTAAATTGTTTTACATTCCTAGGTATGTAAAACATTCCTAGGTATCTTCTAAACACAGTTTCAAGTAATTTGATCTTCTCTTGGCTGTGTGGTCTTTCATCTGCCTGTGCCTCAGTCTCCTGAGAAAAGCAGTTCTATTACTTCCCTGGCTTCCAGCAAGGTAGTAAGAATAAATAGATAATGAAGTATTCAGACTACTGTGTGGGGAACCCAAAAGATATTTTAAATGCCTAAATGCATTTAAATGCAGGCTTCATCAGCAACGACAACAATGAGAGTCTGATTAGCTGAAAATCTAACTTTCAAGCTGAAAGCCAGCTTGAGCTATGCACCTGTAAGGAGCGATCACCAGTCATTTGTAAAACAAAGGTCACGTATCACCAAGGGACATTTTGTTTTATCGTGAATAAGGACAAATATGAAAAAGATGACCTAAAATATGTTTAAATATTCTTGTGCAAATGCACACACAAACCCAATCTCTGGTCCCATGCTGTGGAGCAAGGGCATTGAGTAATTTATTGGGTTTCGATAAAACATTCTGAAAATGTGCTTCAGGGTTGACAGCTGCAAGCAAAGAGAACAGAGTAGCAAGATATGTAAAGACAGGAATTATAAAAGTGAAAAGAAGGTGGTAATGAGTCTGCCACTTCAGGTCAGGCTCCACTGGAATACAATTAGAGTGCTAAGCCTTCAGTTGAAAAGAGAACCAAACCAAACTGAGAAAGGGAGTTTAGCAAAGCTACTCTAGGGTTAGACATGAAGAGTAGGGGTATTCTTGGAAAGCATTTCAATATTTCCATCTATCTGGTTTAGGAAAGCAATCTTGGAAACTTAAATGCACACTGGATAGTTTGCTCCAAATTTGCCGAATACATGCCTGTATATGCCATATGCAAACAGCAGGATGCAGTAAAACAGATGAAACATGCAACATAGCTTAGGTTATGTCCTAAAGGAGGTGGTTTGTGGTTTTGTTTAGAGAGCCTACTATCCACAGTGGGCTGCTCAGCAATTTGCACAGGCAATAAGTGATAATGGATTGGCTTCAGAAATGAAGAAGCTTCAGTTGCGGTTTATAAGAAGGTACCTGCTTAAAGAAGTGGTGCCAGTGGACTGGAATGATCTGTAGTTCTCAACACTCAAAAAGACCTTTAACCATATGGACCCTATGACATTTAACATACATGCTTTACAAGATGTTTCATTTGCATAAAGAACGTATGAGAAGCCTGGCTGGGAGCAACTCTTGGTTCACATATTGCTCACTCACAGAAAAGAGCAGAAGCACCAAATCTGTACTGTAAACCCAAGAAAAACTGCTGGTAAAGGGAGAAGGGCCAGGGATGTGCAAAAATGAGACCAGTCGTTTGGCCTGTGTCACATCCATAAGCCACAGGGAAAAGCAGCTCCAGCTCAGAGAAAGTGCTAGTTGCACATACTGTGCCAGGTGACATTTTGCTCTCCTAAGCTTCTGGCACTGAAAGATACTTGTATATTTACAACCTTTCTTAAGGTCATCTCTGCTGTGTCTCCAGCTGAGCCATTAAATATTAATTGGACCTGCTTTCCAAAAATAAAAAGCTGAACCTCTAATTTACTTGTGTAATTAACACCTCCCATAAACCAGGTGTCCTCCTGAACCAGACAGAACAAGCCATTTGCACTTCACAATCCTGAAATATGCTGTGTGCTTTTCAGACAGACACACAGTTGCTTGTTCATTCTACATGCAGAAATGCACGTAATTATTTTTGGGGGAAAAGCCTTAAATACAATAGAAAATAGGCCCTCCAGGTGATGTAGCCAAACCTTCCCACTTACACAGGATAGGTCTCTTCAGTTCTGATATTTTTTTTTTTTTAAACACTTTACCTAGATGAGTTTGAACATCTTGTCACAGGTCATTTTATTCAACAAGACTCAATGCTGCTAAATTTCTCAAAGAGATCATATTTTAACTCATAGATGCAAAGCGTACTATATCGCTCTCTGGTCATATAATAGCACTTGCATTAAAGAACATTTGTTCCCACATGCCTAACCATGTAATTAGCCAAACATTGCAATTAGCTCTAAAATTTAAGTTCAGTACCACCATTACTCATGTTAAGACAAGGTAAATATGTATTCAGTAATCACTGAGCTGCACGGATTATTTGCAAAAGTTTAGTAAGTGGTAATTTACCCAGATGAATAGAACGTCTGCTCTTCAGTAAGGCTAACAAATTTGTGTAGTGACACAGAACTGCTCAGCAGCCATCTAAACTCAGAGGCACATCAACTTTCAGTGTTGCACAACTCAAGAAAACTATCTTAAATTTGCACTTGGACCGAAGCACATCTTGTTGGGATTTAGCAGGCTGGGATCCAGCTCATACCTAAACCCTTTGGAAATCTGTAGTCTAAACACTGCTCCACCTTTATTGCCTCAGAAACTCAATCTGACTGTCAGCTTCTGAGCTTACCTACAACCCAGGTACTAGGCAGAAAAAAAAAAAAAAAAAGAAAGAAAAAGTATCTATTTTCTCTGCCAAGAGGTGACTGATAAATAAATGTCAGAGCACTCACCTAGGAAAAGGAGCATGTAGACTCTCTTCCGTAAAGGCAGATTCAAAACTCCATCCTGGATCTTGCCAGGAAAATATTCAAATCATCAGGCCTGGCAACAATTCAGTGGAAATGTATTAAGAAAAAAAAAAAAAAAATCAAAGCTTAACATCACCTCAGTTTCACGGATTAATTAAAGGTTTGTTGTGCTGCAGTTTATACTCTGACATCCATTAGGATGAGGGGATCTCCCAAGGAAGGTGCAGACCTCAACTCCAGACTCTGCAGTCAAAATACAAGTTCAGAAAATGGGAGAGGACATTTTTGCTGATTCAGATTGCAATCAACAGCTTTTCAGACTGTCATGGTTTCAGACAAAATTACCAAAACTGGACTGACAGATGGCCCTTCCTCCCCCCAAAAAGAAAGGAGAGGAAGGGGATAAGGAGATTTCCGAGTTTAGAATGAACTAAACTACTGCAATGAAGTATTAATACTAAAATTAAAACAAACAAAAAGAAGAAAATAATGAAATAGATACAATATTTACAAAACTGTATCAAGCTCCCAGGCTGACGATCGTGTCACCAGCAGGCATCAGGAAAATCCCAGACTGGACTTGATGATTGATAGGAGGTAGATTCCAGATCTGGAGTCACGAACGCTCAGATCAGGATCACAGGCAATTGAACAGACAGGGTCCTCTTCAGATGTCAGCCATCGAAGAAAGAAGAAAGCACTAACCCTTTGATCCTTCAGCTTTTCTATTGAGCATGATGTGGATGGGATGGAATACCCCAGTTGGTCAGTTCTGAGTCACCCATCCTGTCTGTTCCTCCTTACAGATGTGACCCCTCNGCTGACGATCGTGTCACCAGCAGGCATCAGGAAAATCCCAGACTGGACTTGATGATTGATAGGAGGTAGATTCCAGATCTGGAGTCACGAACGCTCAGATCAGGATCACAGGCAATTGAACAGACAGGGTCCTCTTCAGATGTCAGCCATCGAAGAAAGAAGAAAGCACTAACCCTTTGATCCTTCAGCTTTTCTATTGAGCATGATGTGGATGGGATGGAATACCCCAGTTGGTCAGTTCTGAGTCACCCATCCTGTCTGTTCCTCCTTACAGATGTGACCCCTCTGTTTTTCCTCTTCCAACCCTCCAATGGGGCAAATAATGAAATTACCTGACCTTGGTTCTTATAGCAATAAGTATAAGCAAGGTCCTCTCTGCATACCATCCTTGGTATCATCAGGTCTTACCACTGTGAGAGTGAACAGTTTTCTGAACAATATGCTGTTCAATTTCAGACTTTAGTTAGTTAGAAGAGGCCCAGCTGGAAAAGTAAAACTGTAAAACAGAAAATTGGTTCTGTTTTACCTCAAACCAGGACATGGACCCTTCTCCTACTGCTCCAAGGAGACAATGCTTCTCTCATATCCTCTTTTAACAACTCGCCATCGTTTTTCCTAAGCAGCCACAGGTGGGTGGCTGCTCTTTCTGCTATGGAAATCATCCTATCAGGCAGTTCCTGCTGATGCCTGTGGCATTTCCAGTTCCAGAACATGCCTGCCAGCTATTTGCCAGTCTCTTATCTCCTAGCAAAACCCACTCCAGGCCATTAGGCAGAAAATCCAGATAAAGTTTCCTGGAGCGCTACCTTCAAGTTGGCAAAAGTGTGTCAATGGCAAGATGCCATTTTGTATAACATGCTTCAGCTTTTTTGGAAATCTTCTGGTCCAAAGTAAACCCTATTGTCATGACTGTGTGTCCACTGTTTATTTTATCTAAAATGTCAATAAGAGGGAATCCACAACCTTGCCATCTCTGGTGAATGCTCCCATTGTGTAAGATATATGTTCTTAACTCCAGTATAGTACTAAATCCTTTGATGCTTTTTGCAGCATCCCAAAAAACGGGAGCAATATGCAGTTTCCCCAAATAACCCAGAGCACAGTGAATGAAGCACCAAGCTTGCCTACATCGGGAAGCTGGGGGAATGAAACTGAGACCTCTCACTGAACACTTCCTGCTCAGTTAGAAGAGCAGAGCAAGCACTTCTCTGGTGGGAAGAGAGTGGTGAGAAGAGAGAAAGAAAAATTTACCTGCAGAACTGGCTGTCCATACTGAGCAGAGGAAGATGCCTTCTGGTAATACTAAACAAGGCACTTACACTTCATTGCAAATCAAGACTGAAAGGACTACACCTGCCCTCACCTTTCCTTAGTTTCTGGTGTCCTTACATTTGGAGCATAATGTGGACCTTAGCTTCCTAATTTTCTATGGAAATTACAGAATCACAGAATGATAGGGGTTGGAAGGGACCTCTGGAGATCATCTAGTCCAATCTCCGTGACAGAGCAGGTCCATCTAGAGCAGGTTGCACAGCAATCCAACATCCAGGCTGGTTTTTAATGTCTCCAGAGACAGAGACTCTACCACCTCTCTAAACAGCCTGTTCCAGTGTTCTGCCACCCTCAAAGTAAAGAATTTCCTCCTGAAGTTTAGATGGAACTTCCTATGTTCATGTGTGTGCCCATTACCTCTTGTTCTGTCACTGGGCACCACTGAAAAAGAATGACCCCCACCTTCTTAACTCCCACCCTTAGAGTACTTATAAACATTGATAAGGTCCCTCCTCAGTCTTCTCTTCTCCAGACTATAAAGACCCAAGTCCCTCAGTCTTTCCTCATAAGAGAGATGTTGTAGTCCCCAACCAGCTTCCTTGACCTTCCTTAGTTTCTGGTGTCTTTACATTTGGAGCACACTGTAGATCTTACCTTCCTAATTCTCTGTGGAAATTAAATCTAAAATGCATTCTGGAACACTCAGCACAGGCTCAAAATGTTCTGTTTTCTTCCCCCCTCACTCCCACATCTAGACCTAAGCACCTCTGGACATGTTTAATGCCTTGTGAGTGTTACTGTAAAATGTGGGCATGACAACACCCTCAGCTGGCATGAATAGGCTTAATTAATTAACTTAATAGCAGATGCAGCAGTTTAACTATGTCCTGTGTTATACCTTTAAAATGTGGGTTATAGTTTAACAACTTGAGAATTTTATTACCGTAATATCTTTAAAGATTTTTTTCCTTTCCTCTACTGTTTTCTTCATACTAATATAGAAAAAATAAAATTTTTATTTCATCTGTATGTCTTGGAGGTTACAAATTAATACACTTAACTGTATGTAACATTCCTCTTTAGAGTAAGCATCATTTTGTTTAGGAAATCATAGGTAAGCTAACAATTGTAGGTATCATTAAATTAATGTTTATTCACGCATAAATGCTGTCTACCAAATCTTTTTGACGCAAAACTGACTATAAAAAAACCTGAAAATATAGCATTTCTCCCTCCTCTCCCCAGAGAAATCTGGTCCCTACGTTGCAGCTGAAATGAAAGACTGAAGCATCAGGTTTTGTAGTGGCACGGCAGAGGGGGCAGGCATGTGGAGGCAGATAGGAAGATAGTAAAATTGGAAAGATTCCATACACAACATTTTTTTTTGTCTGAAATACTGTATTTACACAAAATTGGAGAGAGTACAAATACTTTACTAAGAAGACAAAACCATTATAGTACATTCGTTTTAAACACAGGCAGAAGTATAGATGCAAAACACAGAGGCCGCAGGTACTTGCATGGCAAAATAAAAAAGAAAAAAGCATCAGAAAGGCCTCAGAGATTAAAAGCAGGAAATAAGGAACATTGTATTTGTTACGCAGCATCACTTTTCCTTGACTTCAATGGGATTGCAATAAAGTGCTCTCCTTCTTCCTCATTGTGGATGGTGGGGAAACCCTCTCCATGTGCTGACCACTCAACACTGATTTTACAAAACAGTTAAGTGTGTACTTAATTTTCAGCCCAGGAATAGAGCTGTTTACTTCAAAGGAAACTCTGTTTGTGCCTAGTCACATGCTTATATGCTTACTTTGACCAGGAAGAGTCTCTTCGATGCTTAATAGGGTTAAGTCCATTGTTACATAAAAAATAAGTGTTCTTGACTGTCTTCTGTCTTCTTTTTTTTTTTCTTAAAATAGATTTTAAAATTGCTTTAATTTCCCCTTCTGTACTTGATTAGAAAATAGTAGTTTATTGATCGCTATAGAGTTTTTTGAATCATGTCTTATACTATCAAAGGAATATTGTTCAAAAATAACTCCCACATTTTCCTAAAGGCTGTTTAGATTTATAAATAAATAAAAGAGAAAAATACAGATAATAATAAAGCAGCTTTGTGTTTCTGGGCATTTGGCAGCGGGTCTGTTGTAATATCTCTTAGACATCTCCTGGTATCAGTTAAAATCACCAAATCAACTGATCGTTATAAAAGAAAAGATTGTACAATATTATTACAATCCACCAAATATAGCCAATGCGTGAAATATTTAACACATCATATATCCCTTAAAAAGAATTAATATATTTTAGGCTGTTCTTCAAAAACAGATAGCTTCTGAAGTAATATATCTTACACAGAGTGGTATCTGTCACTTCTACTCTCTAACTCCTTTTTTTTTCCTGAATAAAAGCTTGTTTGAATAGGACTACTAGCTCAGTGATGGAACTACAGTGCTATTTAACTAAATTCCATATATGCCTTTGTTACAGTTGCTGCAATTATTAGAATCACATACCACTGAAGTGCTAAATATTAGTAACTCAGATATCTGGACTTTGGTTATGCTTGATAGAATACTGGCATATCAAATATATGTACCACTTCCTAAAGGCTATGTTACAATCATGATGCCTAGTAATAAATAATAATAATTATAATAACAATCTCAGATTCAAAGTGCTGACCCATATCACTCACTTGAGGCACCAATACAATGAATCAATCAATTAAAAGATTTATTTGTAATGCTTGAAACTAACGGAGCAGATCCAGGGCTGCCAAGTTACATGTGCAGCGTGGAGGACTCCGAATCTCTCCTTGCAGCCTGGGGATTCCTGTGGTCCCAGAAGTCACTGGAATATCATGTCTGATGTGGGATGCTCCAAAACATACCAGGTCTTCAGACATGAAACAATAAAAGCTCTCTAAGTTTCTCTAAAGCATCCAAAGGCTCTCCTAAAACCCCTCAAGCCTACTTCATTTGCTCAGGAACAAGGATTTGCCATATATTGTACTTGGCTGCAGACCAGGGAAGAGCCTTTCATGAAAGTCCACAGTGAAATGCATCATATTAATGCAGCTTTCACACCCTGGAGACGCTGTCACCACTGTCAGCATGAGAGGGAAAAGGCAGCTTTCCAGCAGCAGCAAACATCTGTCTCACTCGAAGGGGAAGGCTTTTCGTGTTGTTAGTTTGTTCTGTGCAAGCAATAATCATTTTCAGTGTCCAGAGAGCTGTTGTACCCCGATGACGGATACAGGTCCCTCTTAAGTATCCTATTGACGATATTGATCAGAACTTTTTTGTACTGTTGACGTAAAAGTGAGTAAACAAATGGATCTGATGCAGCCTTACTGTAGGTGAGGCACTTGCTTATAATTCCCCAGTAGTAATTTATGGTAACAAAAGGAAGGAGCTCTATCAACCTGTTAAACATTAAAAAGAGATGGAAACACTTGAGTGTTATATTCACACTGAGCCCAGTGCTAAACTCATGCTTCATGAAAGATTAATGTATCACTTATTTTCTTACAGCACATGGTCCCTGCAGCAGATGGGCCCTGACTCCTTGGATTCAATAACGGCAAAGGGAAATTTTCTATCAAGGACACTGGAATACAACAACCATTCCCTATATATATATAGAAAAAGTGTGTTTTCCTTGTCAATTCTCCCATGCATTGGAGATAGGGAAGAGCTGCAGTTTATTGCTCACTTTCCGAATTTAGAGAGTTGTGCTAGTAAGTGGACAAAATCTTGGTGACATAATTGACTACCTCTCTCCCATGGCAAGCTTGAGGTAGACACATGACTTGGGGTGTCCAGGCTTACTCAACTTAGCTGCCTAAGTACAGGTGTCTAGTGACACTTGAGACATTTGGGCATAGCCCCCTTGGCACCAGGCTGCTGTTTCTGGAAGTTGTGGATCTCCTCTAGCTCCTGTGTCATATCTGCCAGCCTATGTAGAGGTTTTGGATACTATGCAGTGTCTCAAATGACATGAGAAACCTAGTCTAGATCACTGAATTCACCCCCTCAGACACCCAACAGTGAATCTGCATTACACAACTGGTGTCACTTACTACATGGTGCAAAAAGGATTCACGACAGACTGTTGTCATATGAACAACAACACGGCAGTATCCAAGAGAGATTGGGGTGTCACCTGCAATTCCATATTATGCTTAGGAGCACAAGTGCATCTACTTACCTGTGAAAGTTTCTGTGTGCACTTGGCTGACCACTAGTTTGGCCAAACAAGAAAACAAGAAGACAACAATTTTATCATCATTATATGACCAGCGAGCTGCCTCCAGACCTGTGTCTCCTGGTCTGTGCTTCATGGGTGATTAGTAGCCTCAGCACCTCAGTTGAGATGGGTGTATTAATCATGGGTGCAGAAACTGCAACTAAGTTAAACAATTTTTTCCACAGAAGTGGGAGCAAACATTCAGACTATTCCAGCAAACATCTGGCATACAGCTCATCTGCAGTGGGCAAACTCTCCGGGAAGGTGAAAAGAACAGGATGAGAACTTTTTATTATTTGCATATCTTTTGTGAAACCTTTTGTAGCAGCAAGAATATACTATTTTGCTATATTCATTCCAGAAGAAAAAAAAAAATAGTACGATGAGATAAAGTAGCCCTTTTCTGTACCCTAAAACATCGCTGTTTGAAGATGTAAGATCAGAAGCTTTCTCAAGGCTTGAAGAACCTTTTGGCTTCCTTCCAAAGTGCAGAGCTCCCAACTTCCAGGGCGTTGACTTTTGAAGCTGTTCCAATCCCTCTGCATAGAAAAGCTGATTTACCACCACTAGGGTTGAACATTGCAACAAGTGGTTGAATTCTGACAGGAAAATTTCTCATTTATATGCATAAAAGAGAAATAATTCCTATGGCAAGTGCATTTAAAAACCTGATGACTTCTGTTTGAAGCTGCTTGGAAAAAATTCCAGTGAATTCAAAAGAGAAAGCACATGAAGACATAAAATGCAAGGAATAAATAAAGGTACGGGACACAAAATGTGAGAAATAAATAAGTGTACAATAAGTGGAAGTTGCTGCATGGTTGCTTAGGTTTATGCCATCCTGTGAATCATCCTAATACAAGAAATAGAAATTTGATATTTACACAATTGACATTTTTATAAAAACACTAAATAAGAGGAGTAAGGTATCCTTCAGTCTTGAAAATAGATGAATTACTATGTATTCCTTTAGTGTATTATGGGCCTAAACATAATTGCACTGAAGCTAACAGAAGAAAAATTACACAGACTTTAATAAGACAAGGGGTCTGGCCAAATCAAGTCAGCCTCAAAAATATCCATTTGACTGCATCTTAGTATCATTTTCTTCTTTTCACTGCTGTTACAGAAAAGATGAAATTCATCTGTTGGCTCTTAGTGAACAGACGAATATATTGCTAATGAACATAATCTCATTCACATTTCTGAAATGAGGAGCAAATACTCAGCTCACAACACAAACTGAGTCACCAGGCCAGAGAGCAAGAAAACAGAGGAGATCTCTCATGCTGCCACCAGCGAGATTATTTTAGTGCCACCCCTCTAAAAGCCAGAATGAGGGAAAAATGGAGAAGAGGGCAAGTCCTCCAAGCCCATTGCCACCATCACCTTTTATCTATTTCTGCCTGGACACTGTCTTGCCTTTGGGTCAAAGAGCCTTTGAGGATATCCTCCCCAAATACTTCCTGTTTTGCTATCACTGAACTACCTTGGGTGTTTGTGACTGACACAGAAGCTGTACCTTGACACACACATTTATATAAAGCAAGCCTCCGTCTTCTCTCTTAGAAACATGAGGTACCAGTTTGTCACACGCAGAGTATGCACCATCTCACACTTGCCAAATGCAAGGCCTGAAAAAGGATGTGACTTTTTTTTTAGAAGTTTATGAGAAATACCTTCACCCTGAAAAATATGACAACGCTGGAATTTGCTGAGCTTGGTAATGTTCGATGGGACGAAGATGGCAAAATTCACTTTGCTCAATATAATTATATCCTGATTATGGCAAAAGTGAACAGAAAATGACTCAGAATGTACTGAACAGTGATCAATTAACCTTTTAACTCTGATGTAATGTTAATATTTGTAATAATCCTTTCAGCTGTGGAAAAAAATGCAGTTATCTAGGCAATCAGTCAGGAATCCCTTTCAACGCATAAATGTGAACTGAAAGAAATGTCATCTTAAAGGTTAGAAAACATCGCCATTTTTGTACACTGGTTTCAATCTCTCCCCCAACTCAGGTAAGAAAAGGGCAATTACAGTAATCATGAGTGTCCTATATATATGTGACTGTGTAAGATCAGGGCTCTAAAGCTGGCCGGTTTCTGTAAGGTGGTTTGGCTCCAGACCCTAGCAGCTTGTCAGCAACCTTGAGGAAGCCATCACCAGGGTGGTTTCGCAAAGACTTGTCAACCTTCCTTGACAGAAGGACTTGAACACGCTGTGAAGTGGGAGACATTTTAAAAAAATCACTAGCAGAAAGATGTAGCTCATTTCAATTTAGAGATGAAAGGCTAAATCCTGAGGTGCTACAATTCGGTAGAGTTACGCTGGCTTCCAGCTCACTGATTTATGCAAGATTTAAAAATAATAACCATATGTTATATAAAGACTAGGCAAGTATGGCATGAGAATGATACATGACTATTTAAAAAAAAGTGCAAACCACTCGGATGGATGCCAATGATTCTGACCAAGTTGAGGAGCATGATATTACCTATATGTTTTGGTATTGCTTTTCCTGAGAGATAACTCTCACACCTCATCACAAGGCCATGCTGCACCATTAGCAATATATTTGCAGACATTAATGTTTCCAGACACAAAGCTTATTTGACAAATTATCAGCCTGGATAAATTTCAATCATGTCACCTCAGCTTCCAATAGCAGTAAGTTTGGCCTTATGCCTTTAAAAAAAAAAAAAAAAGACTTAAAAGACTTGAGCTAATCAGGAAAAGCTGTCTGCTTTCCTCTCTGTTGCTCGGGTTATGCTAATAAGGAAGGGTGGCAAGTTTTTTAAACTGCTTGTATCTCCCACTGGCATGTAATTAATTCCTGGTACTTGTCCTAAAAGCTTCTTGCTCTTGGCAAGAGGCACCCAGACCTGGCTGCAATGAGGCAAGGAGAGCTAGAGGCTGTCGAGGCTTCACCCAGCAGGCTGAGTGTGCAGGCAGGCTTGGCCCCGGGTCTCTGTCAGGTTTTGGCACCCCAAAATGAGCTGTACTCCCTGCCGAGCAGCTGCACAGCGGAGGGCATACCGGTCCCAGAAGGCTTCCTACCCCAACAGGCGATACTAACCTGGTGATAATGTAAGGACCAAAACAGATCACGAACGACCCTATAAAAATACTGATTTTCTTGGTAGCCCGCTGCCTCCTCCGTTTCTGCTCGTTAAGACAGCGCTGCTTCACACTGCAAAGGGAAAAGAGCAGTTGGTGGGTTAAAGCAAGAAGCGAGGAGGCAAGATGTGAGCTCAGGAGAGTGGGGAAGGATTAGTCCCTGGCCGGAGAGTCTCTGTTTCGGGGGAGGGGAAGGCAGCCCCTGCACCGTGCCGAGAGGGGGGCAGCGCCCGGGGGACGGAAAGGCAGTGCCGGCCCCGCTGAGTCCGGGGACGATGGCGCTCACCAAAGCAGCGGCTCCCTGTTAAAGGGAGCTCGGGCAAGTGGGAGCACCCGGGGAGCGGGACTAGCATCTAAATAAAGCAGTCTATAAAAGCACAGTCTGCTGTATACTGGCACTACAAGCAGCGTCTGAAACTAGAGGCAGAAGGATTCGCTCTGTGGCCGGGGTAGGCAGAGGTCCAGGAAAGGGTGCTGGGGAAGCAGGACATCCTCTCCGCCCGGGGTACCTACCGCAAGTTCCCCGGGGCTGTGAATACGAATACGCACAAGTTCCCCGGGGCTGTGAATACGAATACGCACGCATTACCTGGGGTGGATATCCACCAGCAAAACCAGAGTCTGCATGGTAATAATGTCTATCCTCTTGCAGTGGAACCGGGCAACTTTCAACACCTTTAAATAGGTGAAACACAAGATCACCAGCGACAGCATGAAACTGGTGGAGTGAAAGACGATGGTGAACACTGTAAACCTTCTCCGTTCTGTCTCTTCCTTTAGGTGTAAGGTGCAAGAGGCATAAACACTGTTATAATCTACCCACGAGTAAAACAAGGATACCAAGGGGAATGTGAGGGAGTGGAGCCACGAGTAGCCCATCAGTATCACAGCGTCCTTATACCGCATCTTGCTGGTGTAGCTCAAGGGGAACACCACGGCAATCCATTTGTCGATGCTGAGTGCTGCCATGCTCAGCATCGTGTTGGAAGTCAGGAAAGTTTCCAGGAAACCCACCGCTTTGCAGATGCAGCCCCCGAGGGGTTGCTGGTTCCTCAGGATCCCCAGCAGGGTAAAAGGCATGTTCAGGACGGTGAGGAGCAGGTTGCAAAAGGATAAGTTCACCAGGAAAACCCCGGCGACCTGCTTGCGGATCTCCGTACTGTAGACGAAGCATAGTAGCACCAGGAGGTTGGAGAGCAGAGAGACAACCAGCACCAGCACGAGGAGCAACGCCAGCAGCACGCCTGCCAAGTCCATCTCTCAGCGGGTCGCCTGGAGCGGGCGAGGGCAGGAGGAAGGGGGCATCCGAGCCGGTACCGCTGCCTCGCCTGCCGCCGCCCGCGGCCGCCCGCGCATGTTGCCGGCGGCGCGGGCAGGGGCGCAGGAGCCGGGGGAGCCCGGAGCGGGGAGCAGAGCCGGAGGCAGCGGGGTGTGGAGAAAGGAGCAGGGGGAGGGGAGCAGAGCCGAAGGAGCAAAGAGAGAGGAGAGGGGAGCGGTGCTAGGCGACTGGCCAGGGCAGAGGGGGAGGACCGGCGGAGGAGCGGGGCTGGGGTTCCCTGATAGCGGTGTCGGGGTTCCCTGATAGCGGTGCCAGGCAGAGGAGGAGCGGGGTCGAGGAGGAGTGGGGCAGGAGCCGAGGGTAGGGGGGAGGTATACACGAGGTGGGGAGGGAGGTCGGGGTACCCGGGGTCGAAGTCAGTCAGGGGCTAGCAGGTCTGAGACACCCGGGAACCAGAGCCGGCTGTAGCGGGGTGGGTGATAGCAGGGAGCCCGGTCCAGGGGAGTGAGGTTGGGGATAGCGGGAAGCAGGGAAAAGAGGTTCCCGGGGCCAAGGGAGCGGAGCCGGAGCCAGGGACGA
>VXBJ01002861.1:0-70745 GCA_013400055.1 Nycticryphes semicollaris | reverse complement strand
CGGGGTTAGCGGGGAACCGGGGAGGGGTTAGCGGGGAGCGGGACCGGGGTTAGTAGGGAATGGGTTTGGGGGTAGCGGGAAGCGGGGCTCGGGGCAGCGGGGAGCCGGAACCGGTGGTAGCGGGGAGCCGGAGCCGGGGAAGGGGGGCCGGAGCCGCTGGGCGCGGTGCCCCTGCGCGCTGTCCGCGGTGCTGAAGCGGGCGCTGCCCCGACGGCCGCCCCGCCCTGCCTTCAGGCCGGTATCCGCGGTCCCCCCCGCGCCGACGCCCTCTCCATGTCCCGCCGCGGGTCCCCCCTCCGCCGGGCGCACGGTCTCCGTCAGGCACTGAGCACCTTCCCTTGGTGCCCAGCCCCTGAAATACTCCAGCCGCGGAGCCTCCCGCGGCGACTCATGCGCAGACAAGCGGCTGCGAGGCACGGGCTCAGTCAGGGATCGCGGAGTGGGTCTGATCCACTCCCGGACCGCAGGCGAGAGCAACAGGAAGCCCAACTTTCTGCTTATGCGCAGCTCAGGAAGGATCAGACCCGGCGACGAGTTGCTGGTAGTTTAATCCCTGCGCTGTGGTAAGGTAGACCCTGAGCGCACGGGATGCATCCAATGTTCCTGAAACGTGTAGAAAAGCTAATGTCTGCGCCTCTTGGAATGTTCCCCCCCCTCCCTCTCCATCTGAAGGATTAGTTGTCCTTTTCCCTCCTTTTATTTCATAGTGCCTAGAGGAGCTATGGTTGCCTTTTAGGTATTCATACTGTCCCCATCGGCCAACTGTGAGGGATATTGCTTGGTTAGAGACTTCACTTTGGTGGCTTGGACCTACACATTTAAAGCCCCAGCTGGGTGAACAAGTGCCCACGTTAGAGCGGTGCTGGCACATTCTGTGGAAGACTAAAGTCTCTCTCTTACTCTTTCCCATTTACACTGTTAGCACAGTATCATTTATGACGTTGTGGCAAAACTTGAAAAGACAGACACGAAAGAGGCCAGAAATTCTCCCTCTGCACCTGTCAGGAAAGTGAATCACACAGTTAATTCCCAAAGATTCCACAAATGTTTGATGTTTGCCTTAGATTAAAAAAAAAAAAAAAAAAAAAGAGGGAGTAAGTTTTTGGTGCATCAAAACACTAGTACAGGAAAAAGCTGCCATGTCTAATCACCGTCACATTTTACAGTTGATCGCCAGAACTGACATGAAGAAAAAGAAGAAGAAAAGGTAGCTTTCCCGCTATCCTAAGGAAATGATCTATTGTGTATATTGTCTCCACAATGTAGCCTTGTCACGCAAGTGTGACCACTCTGTGGATAACGGCATATAAAAATGCTTAAAAGAGCCTGAAGGCAATGGTTTGGTTTGTTTGTTTTTGTTTTTTTTTCCAACAGCAGTTCTAAGTTTTGGATCAGGCCCTAATTGAAAAACTTGCTATGGTAAGTTATATGTCCTAAGGAAAGAGCAAAGCAACACAACATGAGTTGTGTTATTTGGAAGAGAACCAGTACTGTACTGTTTCTCAGGACGGATAGAAAATGAATGTTTTCTTTGATCAGAAAACTGTAATTTCCAAAGGTAAAAAAAAGAGCAGATACATTTGGCATTGCTTATGCTTGACAAACAAAATTCCAATATATATCTGTGTAAGCATTTGAGGAAAAAAATCCATCTATAAAAGTGTGACAGTACCAGAGTTCAGTTAGTACTCAGAGTTTAGTTGTTGCACTTCTGTCATCAGGGAGCCAACACTGTGGAGCCAAACATTGCACAGAAGGTTGGGAAGAACTGAACCATCACCGGAGAAGCTGGCTGTGTCCATGGAGAGCAGAGGTCCTCCAATTGCTCCCTCTCTCAGAGCAGCAATGCTTGAGGTTCCTACTAGTCAGAACCCATCTACGACTTACCTTTCATTTAATACCATCACAAGGTTATGGAGCTTTTATGTTAATTATCTAGGATTAGAGGCTGTCTGTGTAGTGATGTCAGGTGGGGTAGATGCTATTTTATATCATCACAGAGACAACCTAGATGTGCTGTTCTCTTATTGTGATAGCTATTTGAGAAGCTATTTCCTGTTGGATCTAGACAGAAAGTAGCTTCTGTCTTTCTCTCTTTTCTACACATACACACATAATTTCTCTCATACAGCTTTTCAAATGAAGAATTAATTGCTTCTGAAAACTAATGTAGAAAAAACACATCAAAATAAGACAAGAAAAAAAAAGGTGGCAAGTAGCACAAAACCTGGAAAAAAATGATTCTGCTTTTGCACATGTACGGTGAGTTCTGTAGTCCCCTGCAATAACATCCTGGGTTAAAGAACTCAGCTGGGATGGCATTGTTAGATTGTTTTCAGTAGACCTTTGCCAGAGTGACAAGTTAAGCATATGCACAACTTCCTGAGGGATGGGGTTCCTCCTCTGACCCTTTCCGATTTACAGGCAGCAACCCATAATACTTCATACCACCCACCTTTCAAATATTGATACTCCAATGCCCATTTACAGCTTATGAGGCTGAAAACAGTCACATGTGTGAGACCAGAAGGCTTGAACTTGCCACTTTGAGTTTGCAAAAATAGGCATCTGTCACCTTACCCCTGAAAACGCATATGCTACCTTTTTGCATAGAGGCAGACATACATAAATCACTGCAAATGCTCACAATGAATAAGCATCCATATTTTCTCAATCAAGGTCTTACAGTACTTAATTTCATACTGAAGGACATCGTCTTGATTGAAACTGGGGACTTGGGGACTGCTGCAATGCAAATAAGAAAGGGAAAAAAAAAGATACAGGCACTTGTCATTAATTATCCTTTAATAAACATAGACTATCTAGTTAGCACAGATTAGGTATGTACTTGAGACTTTTATTCTAATAGCTGCATCACTCATTAAATCTACACATTCATCTGTTCTAAATATTGACCACAACTTATTGGATTTAATGGTTAATGGACCGTGTTCATTGGAAAGGAATAAGGGACGATTCAAATTCCCTTTTAGTTTCACTCCAGGAGAGATGTGTCATGCAAATTTCAATACAGATCACAACTGAGCATAATTCAGCTCTAATCAATGTGTTCTGCAATGGCTTAGAACACATTTAATTTGGTTCTAATTTTAAGAAAGCACCATGAAAGAAGGAGATCTCAAACAAATCACATCAAATAATTTGCAAGTACAGCGAAAAGCAACCTTTTCCCCCAGATTCTTTTATGATAGGCAAAGAGAGGGAAATTAAATTATATTAACCAACGTAAGGGGAAATGGAATGACTCACAGAACTGATGCTAAGAACAAAGCTTTCCACTTCGAGGCCACTTGTTAAAAAGTGGTCCATTCAAATGTGAGCAAGAATGGTTAATACCCATAAGATTTTTCAGTATGCTCTGTAAAGAGCTTTGGTACTCATAGTTCCTGACAAGCACATGGAAATATCTTCTTACCACCAAAATGGCAGCAGGTGTGTTATTGTTGTCACATTAGTTTTAGCTAATGAAGCTTTGGTGAAGCTGGAGTCCTTCAGTCCATCAGGACTCAGCAGCAACTTAATATTTTTTATTCCCTCATTCTTTTTTATCCCCCCTTTCTTTCCAGTGTTCTGCTTTATTATGATTTGAACTATAGGGTCTTTGAGCAAGCAGGGTGTCTGTACCTGCTAGACTAACACAGCTTTTATTTTTTTCTGGAACAATATGACAAATAAGCAAGTTGGTAGTAGTAACGTTAAGAGCTGACATGCTGTTAGTCTCTTCAGAAGAGATGTGAGGCCTGACTCATCAGTGTAATACAATTCCGCAACACTGTTCCTGTCGCAGAATTCCAGTGGGCATATTTACCACCTGTGGAATAGCTTTATCAGAAAGATCTTCTTAACATGGAATAAAGACAAACTGAAAGGTCCACACATTCCTCCTGTAGACCCTACTTTGCAGGGAAAAAGATGGAGCAGTAAAAAGCATGTGTACTTATCATAACTATCTGGGAAGGAAGAAGAGCAAAAGAAATATGAAGCTCAATCATGCAGCAGTTCTGCCAACTGAAATTACTTCAAAATTTCTTAAATATTGTAAGACTCTCATAGTTCGACATAGTGCAGTTGTATTAAAACTATACACCTGCAAAAATCTTTTGGTTCGTGTTTGTGTTTGTGCACACCAGATGTATTCCTACAGTCTACAAAAATTGATCTTAAAATAATTCAAGCAGAAAATAATTGAATTGGAGGATGGAGCTGAGGTTTGAAGAAACAGGTAAAAATATCTCAAGTGTAACTGGTAAGACCACACCTTGAATACTGTGTTCAGTTTTGGGCCCCTCACTACAAAAAAGACCTTGAGGTCCAGAGAACAAGTTCTATAAGGAGCTGTGCAGGGAACTGGGGTCCTTCAGTCCGGAGAAAAGGAGGCTCAGGGGAGATCTTATTGTTCTGTACAACTACTTGAAAGGAGATTTTAGTGAGGTGCGTGTTGGTTTCTTTTGCCAAGTAACAAGTGACAGGGTGAAGGAAAACAGCCTCAAGTTGCACCAGGGGAGCTCTGGAGTTTTAGATTGGATATTAGAAAAAATGTCTTCACCAAAAGGGTTGTTAAGCATTCAAAAGGACTACCTAGTGAAGTGGTTTAGTCACGATCCCTGGAGGAATTTAATATACGTGTAGATGTGGTGCTTAGGGACCTGACTTAGTGGTGGACTTGGCAGTGTTAGGTTAACGGCTGGACTCGATGATCTTAAAGGTCTTTTCCAACCTAAAAGATTCTATGATTCTATTCTTGATGTTTCTTAACAGAAATGGAAATGCACACATACCGGAGGATGAAAGAAAAACAGTAAAATATTCAAGACAGTTACAGCTGAGATACAATTCTAAAAATGGATATGTATGGATATATGTCAATGCTTCCTTTCTCCTACCAATTCATTTGGTCTTCCTCTTCCACAACACAAGGCGGCAGGTAGAACCATCATTCTAGATTGCAAGATTCAGCCGTGGAATAAAGCTGGTGAGATTTTCCTAGAGTACAATGCAAAAACGTGGATGCAATATTCTATTCTAGTGAGCAGCAAAATATATTGATTTCAGCAAAGTTTGTGTCAGGAGGTAAATGACCACTAACAGGCTTTTACGTCCAGCAGGTTCATGGCTATAATGCAGGTCTGAAGTATTAATGGAGCAAACGGCACAAGAACGTGAATCTCTGTCTTCCATAACTCAGTGTCAAGGTCTTCAAAATACCTGGACCATACCAGTTCTCTCCTCAGATTAGTTGTGCAACAGAATTACTCCTGATTTAATGGAATATTCAGGACATGGACCATAATCAGAATTTTTCATTTTACAAATTATTCTTCAGTCTTGAGAAAAAAATAAAATGGTAAATGGATTTCTACTGAATCCCAATGTAAGAGTACCTGTAGCCTCTTTCTATTTTCACCTATTTTGTCCAATTCTTAAGGCTTTGTTATATCGATAGATTTTAACCTGACAGGAATAAAGATTAAAGTGCATTTTTTTCTTGCTATGTGTTCCACAGTGCCTCACAAACACAGTAGTTCATACTAGCAGTGCTGTACTACACCAGCTTGTTATAAAACTTATCAAAGCTGCAGGCATGGGGATGAAATTCCCAGGAGTCTTTGACTGGCATTTTCAACAAATGTGACAATGTTTAGCACTCCCAGGGGCCAGCAAACATTAAATGGCATTTTTCAGAAACTGCTGAGGCAATTTATTTACTGTTGCAGTGAAGTTCCAGGAGCCAACATATGAAAAAACAGCATGTGTTCTTCTGCTGTACTGTAGAAATTCTCCTTTTCCTGCCTTACTTGCTCAAAATCCCCCACACATCTGACACAGACGGTTTCATTCTGCTTTCTTTGAGTCAGTGAAAGCCCCAGATAAGTCCCATAAAGCCACTGGGAAAACCAACGCAGTGGAAATGAAGGCGATCAAATATAAGGCTGCAGAAACAGTATGAAGCTTCTACGATAGGGGCCATTTTGGTGATAGTTATTTATTATACAGAGCACTCTCAGCAAGCACATCAAGGAAAAAAATTAAACCCCCCCCTTGTGCAGTGGAAGGGCTGATCTGACAGAGCTGAATGCTGAGCTGCTCAGGGACAGAGATGCACAAAGCCCTTCGGGGTGGCTGTGGAGGAAGGAGTGCGTGCACACATCCGAGAGCTCTTTCCTAAGCTGTTTGCTCAGGAGCAGTTTAAACAGATGCTGAATCAAAGGATCAGAGCAAGCTGGGCTTGTGGGATGGGCAAGTCACCGTGAGTTGAACTCAGACATGACCAGAGCAGTTACAGCTGCAAATTGCTCTGACATTATGGCACAGTGCCTCTCGGCTCTGCAAATCCCCTCCTACGGACACAGAACTTATCCCTTCATGGACATGAAGTGGACCTGTCCCTATAACTCAGGGCAACAGCCTTGTATTGTACAGAGTTGACCCTGCTTCCCCTGGCCCAGCCCTTTAACCTTCACACATTAAACTTTCTGTGGCAGGTTCTTGCTGGAATACTTTAAGCAGTAGTTTGCCTTTTCCCTAAACTATCACTGCAGAGAGGTTTCTTCACACCCCCGCTAACAGGTACAGCTTCTATTGGTGAAGGTAATCAACTGGCACCATCTGCTTTGAGGAATAAATAGCAAGATATATTCTACAGCAATTCTGTAATTTCTAGGTTCTGTCCTCCCATCACACCCATCCCTTTCCCCTGCCTACCCACCCATCCACCCACCCCCACATCCATCCGCAGGAACATGTTCTTGCAGAAAAAACTCTGGCTCAGAAGCAACTTCAATCTAAGAAATGGAATTGGCAGGTAATAAATAGGCCTGTACTATGCTGCTTTCATAAAAACACTCTCTGGGGCTGAGACATTTAAATATGAACACGGGTTATTGTGCGTGAACAGCTACCTCAGAGTCTCTATTATCACGTACCTTTCACTGTGTGTTTCACTGAGGGTATTAAAAAAACCCCCATCCAAACAGCAAAAATCCCCCCATTTCATTAGGGTAAAGAAAGAAAATGAAGGAACTGCCAGGACAAAATTGACACTGTATAATGCAAACTCTGCGCACTGGCATAGCAGGGGTTCCCACAGTAAGTGATGTTGCTTAGGAACAATAATAACACGTAGCCCCAAATCATCCCCTCCAATTATGCAGGGAGAGAGACTCAGTCTTCCACCAGAAGCATGGAAGTGAAGAATATCACACCCTCTCCATGGGTCTCACTCTCATCCTTACTTGGGATGGGCTTTCATCTGGAGAACATCTGACAAGTTGGTCCCCAGTTCTGCCAGGAAGCCCACCGCAAACAAATCCTGCCAAAGTTAATAAGAACTTCAGAAACTCACATGAATGGTGAACCAAAGCACAACCTGAGGCTGATGGTCCTCTAAAGCCATTTCCCTCACCCAGCCCTGCACCTACCTTTGCCTACCTATGTAGAAGGGCGTAGGGAGGGCTCTCTTCCCCAATATGCCTCGATGGGTAATCTGGCCCTGACCTCTCCTATGTCTGTGGTTGCAGGGACTTGAGTAACCTCTGGACAGGACTCCTGCTTATTTCCCACAGAGCATTTTTGCATGTTGCTTCCTCAAACCTCAGTGCTGAGGGAGGGTGGTGGGCATGTACATCTTTCACACACAGTGAAAGAAGTAATGTCACCTGCTCCTCTCCACAAGGGCTCTGGGAGATTACAAGCTCTCTTGTATCTGGGAGATTACAAGCTCTCTGTTGTGCCTGCCTAGGCCCTGCCACTCAAAAGTACCAGAAAGCTTACCCAGTGCTCTGTCTGACCTCCACTGGAGCCCAATGCAAATCAGTTATTCTCAGACCAGCATTTTTACCTCTGTATGCTGATGAGGTCCCTTGAGTTTTGTAACCTCTGCAATTTCTTCAGAGGTGTGTTACAAATTATTAATTTATTCTGAATTCTGAAATAATATTTTTGATAATTATGTTCATTTTTCTGCCTCTTAGGGTCATTTAGGGTTTTGTCGCTTTCCTGGATAATTGTTTTCATTAACATAGGAGTAGTCTTGGAAACAGCTAAGCAGAGTTTTGTACCCATCCAGCTTTACGCAATGAATTGACTAAGTGAAAATACACTGGTCTGTTGTCATACACAGAGCAGTTCTGGGCAACCGGTGTGTAGAGCTGCTGTGAGTTCTCCCTGCCACACCAACACAGGCCCAGATGCTGGTTAAAATGACAATTTAAAGAAAAAAAAAGGAGAAGGAATAAGAGAAACTTCTTCCCCACACAAAAAAACCACTATGTTCTGGGAGTTGGGAAAGCCCCCTCACTAGCTGGGCTAATTCAGGTGTAAATCTAAGATAGGAAAGCCTTGGGTCTAATTCCCAAATCTGCCTGAGTAATCTGGGCTAAAAAAATCTGCCTTGTTTTAACCCAAACAGGGGTCTAACCCTGCAGAGGCCAGTAACCAAATTGCTGGGTAAGAGAAGGAAGCCATTTCTTGTCTATAGTTTAGTGAGACATTTCGAAAGCTTTCATTTTGTCCTGAAGTTGAAGAGAAACAAATTTAACATCTCAAAATGTCATACAAAATCACTTCCTGTCCATTCTTGATTAGCAGCCATTAGCCTGTACCCTTGTTACTCTGCATTTTTTTATTCATCCTTACCCAGACCCCCAATCCTCTCACTTTGCCCCATTGCTGTGTCCCATCTCGTATTTACATTGTCAAATCTATGTGCAGCAGTAGATGTTAGTCTCCACCATTGGTTAGTGAGGCATCACCCTGGTAGGGGCCCCTATATATTACCCTTATAGAAACAGCAAATAATGACGCTTGTCAGTGCTATTGCTGTTCACGCAACATCCAAAATATACACATTCCTTAAAAATAGTCTTCAGGGAGCACAAGACATTGTCGTCTTTGGTCACACGCCTGATGGGAAGGAAGCACCATACCAGGTGAGAAATGCTGCAGGTCAGCTGGGACAAGTTTTGCTTGGAGTAGGAGCAGGTGGCACCCCTCGTGCCGGAGCTCAACGTGTACAGCCTTTGAGCATTGCCTTGGACAAAAGGCAGTGATGGACCTCAAACACAAGTCACGGTGGACTGGAAATGAACTACAGGGAGTACAGACTCTGCTGTAGAAGAGTAATCAACCACCATGACAGTACGTTGACAAAACTGGTTGCTGGCCTCAGTAACCAGAACATTTATGAGCAGCATTTCTCATTGCTTATGAATGGATATACCTAGTAAAAATGTGCCAGGAGCAGCTCTTTAAGTTCATGTTATAAAATCCTCCATGTTCTTTAAGATTATGTGCGTGCAATTCCTTTCCTATTATATTGCATAATTGTATTCAAAACCAAAGTGTTTGCTAACTTTAAATGGGTTTATGCAAAACAGCTTAAAAGACACCGTTGCCTTGAAAGTTGTGTTGTTTTCTTTAGTTAGCTGATGTTAAAAATCAGTAATCAAGGTATATTAAGAGGATTTGTAGTCATAAAACCATATAAAGGAAACAGCTGTGATAATTTATTCTGACATTCTGTCAGAAATGCTGATAGTATTATCCTGTTTGGACTAGAGCATGGATAAAAATTCAGTCTTAATAACAAAAAAGTCTTATGTAGGGAATCTGTTGCAGGGGATTTAACAAATTTGTGCTGGCTGTTTGCTCTCACTACTGAGAAAGGTATGGCTCATTTCTGAACGGCGTGTTTGCAGTTTTAACTTCAGCCAGGGGATTGCTTATACATTTCCTCACCAGATTAAAGAGTCAGTTAGTTACTTAAATTCTGCTACTGTAAACTGACAGATTAAGTCCACGTTTTCCCAGGCCTTACTTTAAGCCCTCTCTAGTTCAACATGCATCTTTAACAGTGGAAGTCACAATTAAGCACAGCCTTCCAGATGTACTGACAACAAGTCATACCCACCACGCTGATTATGGAGGATACTCTGTCATATGCTGAAGGTTTATATTAAACATCACACCATGGCACCAGATACAGATGATTTCAAAGTTACCTGAAAATCTTTGTTACAGTACTTTCTTCCCAAGGTCAGAGGGCTCTTTCTTATCAATATGAAATAAATTAGATGGCCCTACAGGTATGATTTTACACTGGCTGTTTTAAAGCATATACTGTATAGTACTTTTTATTTACCTGACTGATCTGGACTACTCAGATTATAGACATCTCCTTTTCATTATTACTTACCTCCAGTCTTTTTTCGAGCTGAAGCTTTTATCAGTGATCTTATGTTATCTCCTAAGTCCCTGATTGAAGTATTAAATATCGTGGACCAAAAATAATTTCCCATGTTATTCTCTAAGAAAAATAGTAATTTGAGGGTATTTCTCAACTTAAAATTGCCTTTTATGTAAATTGATTTTTATAAGAAGTAGCTCACAAATAAAAACAGTCTTATTCCATTGTTGGAGGAAAAAACACAAACTTTTACAAAAATACTGATTGAGATCTGGCCATTTTTACATGCAGAATCTCCAAGTTGAGTTTTTGAATATAAGTGACAAACAGGACGATTCTGAAGGCTATAAGGAGTGATCTTGTAACAGAAACAAGAGCTGCATTCTCATAAGTGTGCTGTTTTATATGGCTAGCATTTTAAAGATAATTTTAGTGGCTGCTGGAGGCACAAGGAGACTTCCTGATCTGCAAGCTTTATTCCTGTTCCTTCTTGAAGGTAGTACAAACCCCGTTTTGCATATTTTAAATTGATGACATTCCTGATGATTCCAGGCAGCAGGAAAACAATATGCAGGTCTGGAGGCAGTGTTTCCCCTTCTCCAGTAGCCAGGTGATCGGCTCATACCCCTTCCCTTTTCTTATTCCAGGCTCAGATGGCAGCACAGCTTTCCAGCAGGGCTTAGGCCAGCAGCTCTGCTGAAGCCTCAGTTTCCTGGTTCCCCAAGGCACTCAGTAAGATTAAACAGGAGTGACTAAGCATGTACTTTACTTTTCCAAGTGGGTCCACAGACAAGGACAAACCATAGTTTCTGGTTAAGCTGATAGTGCTTTCCTCTAGTTCGAATAGCAAAAAATGACAGGACAACAAAATAATAACAATAAAAGCTTATAATCAAAATACTGAATGGAGAAGAAAAATTTGTATTAACTGGGAAAAATAATGTCTCAGTGATTCTGTTTAAGCTTATTTGGTTTAGTTGTTTATTTATCTTTCTGCAATTCATTTTTGTTGGTGGTGGTTGGTTTTTTTTTTGCTGTGTCCTCTGTCCTTGGATGATATAAGTAGCAGAAAAGGGAAAAAAAAAAAAAAACCAACAAAAAAACCCAAACCAAACCAGAATTTTAAGTCTATTTTCTCCTCTGGGAATATATATATTTGTCCATACTGAGAATAAACTGCAGCAGCCCAGCGTCTAGTTCTCTCATCACTGATTGCCTTTAATTATTCTCAATTACAGCATTAGTGCTGGAAAGCAAGGGGTGTCATAGTCAGAGTTCTTTTCAGCTGGCTAAGCAGTAATGGATGATGATTAACAAGAGAACCTCTCTGCCTTGCCAGTCCGGGCTAAAAGCAAATTGGTTATTTGGCCAATGCACACATTTATTGTCCACATATCTGAAAAAATGAGTAAAGTAGCAATGTAGCTACATAAATGTATGTTGCATTAATTAGGGGACTAACCTAGATGCTCTTTTTGGCTTTGTTCAGATTAAAGTTCAGTTTCAAAACTGGTTCACAAGCATTTTGTCAATGTGAATACATTAGAGGCCCATTTGTTGCACTTCTCTATTAACCAGCTGGTTGAAAGCTGGGTGCAGGATGGGGCAGCAAACAGTCAGAAGATGACCAATAAAGCCATAATAGATCAAGATAGTCAACTGGTCATGGCATTTCTCATTACCTTGTGTTTGAACCCACGTGGTCCATTCCCTTCACGAATGCGTTAAGCCATTTGCCAGAAAGACGTCACATTTTCATAGATCAAACCTACATTTCCCCCCTTCTTTTAAACGTGAAGCAGAAGCATCACCCAACACCTGTCAGTAAAAGCTTCCATTACAATACATATGAGTACAGGATCCACTGCCAGCTTTTAAGCCAAATTTTTCATAATAAAAGACTGCATCCTTTGTAGCTGCTGCAGAACTCCCAAGATACAGATGTAACAATAAGTTTATGTATGGTGAAGTAAGGTTAATGGGAGTGCAAATACATAGAGCATCATTTATTATGTCATCACACTATATATTTTCCAATTATCAATGGTACTTGTTTATTTATGCACTATTATTCTTTAGCAAATAAATCCTTTTTCATTGAAGATCTAGCATTACAAGCTGAAGATCTAGCATTTGGGAGGGTCCTATGAAGCAACTGACATACCATAAGGTTGTTTCAGAGTAAAACCATAGCGAAATGACTGTAGAATGATTCTTATTTTACTTGCTTCTCAGTCCAGGGACTGTGTTTGTGTTTGCAAAATGCACATTTTGAACGTTAAGGAAATTCCACTGGATTTCAGTGAGGTTCTAATGAAGTAAAATGGCTCTAAATATTTTCAAGGAGGAAAACATATAGAACCTCCACATTTTTTATAATGTTTTGCATGTTTGGCTGTCTCAGTCTTTCCTTACAGTCAAGCACAGTTCAGTGTTTTTGCTTGTTTGTTTTACTTCTCCGAATTTCCTTGGAAGTGTTTCAGATAATATGAAGAATGTGATCTTTAGGAAGGATATAGTCACCCCCAAGCTATAGAGAAAAGGCATCTGTGTTACTCATTGGACTTCTGCAATGCCAAGAGATGTCTCAGAGCTTCACTGTACGAACTGCTGATCCACCACAAAACAGAAGAGCCATTTGATTTTTAATGTTGCATAGGGGAAAGAAGATGATTTAAAGCAATAGTAGTGAAATAATTTTGATCTGGTTAATTGCTATCATCAGAAGAAACGTAGCCCATTACATTACGACTTTGTATGCACACACTAAAGTCACATGCTTACTGTGTTCCTGTATCATGTTGCAAAGTTTTGTAAAATGCACGTCTAGATTATTGTCAGTAAACCATTATACTTTTCCAGTCTTTGGCCTCTCACTGCATTTTTTGTTACCAGGTTCCTTGGGTGGTGGGTTTTGTTTTATGTCCAAATTAATCTTATTTCCGATCTCTTAGCCCTGTATTTCTACTCTTTTCAGGATTTTTGATATGTAGGCCTCAAAAAGATTAATAAACCTCTGCAAAGCTATATATACTTCATTCTCTCGAGATGTGGGTATAGCTTTTCAGCTAATATTGAAGATGTTTATACCTTTAATATAATAGAATGAGATTCGATTATTTGCAGTCCCTAGAGTATATGCCACTATACACATATCCTTAACACTGTAGAAGGAGGACTCTTTATCTCTGCCACATGTTTACAATCTGTCAGGCAGTTTTCAGGCCACATGAGTATGCTGCTATCCAAGCCAATCATCTGAATTAATTTAGCAGTAAGATTTCATGGAGCACAGTGCCAAGTGCTTTACTGAACTCTAAATATGTAACATCCTCAATTTTCCCTTCACACATTTATATTAGAATGGGTGGTGAGGGAAGTTTTAAGACACACATATTTAGACATGCAAGCCATTAGCTTTCACTTACAGTTTCACTTTGATTTACAAAGGCATTTAGGGACCCAGTTTCCACTGGTGTCCCGTTGTGACTTGGAAAAAATTGTGCTTGCATCCAGAAAAGACACCATATCTGCAAAGCAAGGTTTAGTCTTCTTAACCTTTCTTTATGCAGTGCCTGGCAGATTCTGAAATCATTTCAACCCAAATTAATGTCTCATATCCTCTTAGGAAGAAAACCAACCATTCCTGATGGATTTCTTTTTCCCTCATGTGCTCTGCAAGCAGGTAATAATCAGTAGAGTCAATTTTTGTTAAAAAAAATCCTGTCAAAAGTGCTGTTGTCTCTCATCTGTAGTACTGGAGAAGATTGTCACTACTTCAGTGGTTCCTGCAAGGAAGATAAAGCAAATTGCACAGCAGTTTTCCAGAACCAGTCTTCCAGGATGTGTCACTAGGGGATATGCTTCGCTGGCGGTTTTGAACATCACAAGTCAAAACAGTGTGAAAGTAGTGATATAATCCCCTGGGAACAGAGTTCATCTAAGGTCAGAGTTCGAACAGGGCACAACTATTTGACTGAGAGCAGCTGCTGCTTTCGCAGGAAGAGATCAAAAAGAAAAGAGGTTAGCAAGAGAAACTTTTAAATCACTCTGCCTCTTAAAATTGCTATAACTAACTCCATGCAGTGGTTCATTATCAGCAAGCAATTAAAGTAATGGACTTCACTTACATTTTCACCAAGTTCCCTTTGCATCACTCTGGCAGCATGAAGAGGGTGGGCTTTGAACTGAAGATACAAGTAAGTAATCATTTTAACCTCTTTAAATTCCTAGAGAAGCAGAAAGAGCTTTTGACATAAATGATAAGTAACACCCTGTGTCACACTGTCTTGGTTAGGAGAGAAAATATTGTGGAGATCTGGGGGTCCTAATGGAGACCAAGCTGAAAAAGAGCCAACAATGTGCCTTTGCTGCAAAGGCAGCAAATGGAATCCTGGGCTGCATTAGACAAAGCATTGCCAGCAAGTGAAGACAGGTGATCCTTCCCTCAACTCAGCACTGGTGAAGCCACACCTGGAGTGCTGCGTTCAGTTCTGGGATCCCCAGTGCAAGAGAGATATAGGCAGATTGGTGAGAGTCCAACAAAAGGCCACGGAGATGATGAAGGGACTGGACGGTATCCCCCATGAGGAAAAACTGGGAGCTGGGATTGTTTTGCCTGGAGAGAAGAATGCTCAGGGTGACCCCACCAATGTATACAAATATCTGAACAGAGGGTATAAGAAGATGGAGCCAGGCTCTTTTCTGTGTTGCCCAGTGATGGGACAAGAAGCAACAGGCACAAACTGAAACACAAAAGGTTTCCTGTAAATATCATAAATCATTTATTTATTGTGAGAATGTGAACACTGGCACAGGTTGCCCAGGGAGGTTGTGGAGTCTCCTTCTTTGGAAATAGTCATAAGCCATATGGACATATTCCTGGGCAATTGGCTCTACGCACCCTTGCTTGAGCAGAGGGGTTGGACAAGAGGTCCCTTCCAACCTCCACCATTTTGTGATTCTGTGACTACTAGAAAGTATCAATCCACCAAACCAAAGCTGTTGGCAGATTTGTGTCTGTTTTTATAAGATTTTCAAGTAAGAGTGTCATCAAAATTTTCTGTCTTTAGCTTTCCTATGTGGAAAGATTACACTCTTCTTGCTCTGCTAGGACCAAGGCCTCGGATAGGAAGAGAAAGATACATATATTTAAACTTCTGTTCTGCCTGATTAAGGTCAAGGTTCTACCTCACATCTCATTTATCTGTCCTAATCACCACCACAGGTGAAGTTCTCTTCCTCTGCTTTCTGTTAACCCCCTCCCCACAAATAATAGCATTTATTTTTAAGACCCATCAGAACGGAGACAAAGGTTGAAACCTCAATTTATGCTTGTAAAATGTTTGTTCCTTGGTCAACTGTATTCATGACCTATAATTAGAGGCATTGTGCTCTCCATTTACAGGGAGGCCCATATCTGTTTGATATGCTAATTGCTGATGGATTTAATCTCTGCATTCAGTACAGTAAAGTTTCATTGCATTTTTCCATGGAATTTTTTCATACCATTATTTAATAATCCTTGTATTTCAGCATTGTATGTTTTCTCAGGGAAGGCATGTCCTCATTTTTATGACATTCTTTACACTGCCTTCCTCCAACTTATAAAAAAGACAAACTTTTTTTGTGAAACTTTCCAATGCTGGGCTTTGTTTCTCACAGGAATGGACCCAACGTTGGGATTAAAGCCAACAAAACCCTCAAAGTCATCAATCAAGTTAGTGTATAAGAAACTGAATTTCATGAAAAATCAGTGGACTTAAAATATCTCAGTAAAGCACATCTTTCTGATATCTATTTAAGATAGAATTTGTACTCATTCATGTTAGCATTATGGATAAAGAGATGGGTTAGAGGATCACCCTTTTAGCTGTGGACTTCAGCAATGTACACAAGGAAGAAATAGTGTTGGTGACCACAGCTGAGAGAAATGGAAAAAAAAAACCAAAAACGCAGAACAAAGCAGTCATAACTCAGACAAAACACTGCTTGAGAATAGTTATACTGGTTCTGGCAGCTTTTATTATAAATTGCACTGGACAGGGAGTCTGACATCTGTCTTTCCAATCTAGTTGCCTTTTCAGTAACAGGAGTTTCCCCTTGGGTCAGACTGCCAGGCATAGCAAGTTATCAAGATTTTGCCTTGTTCTGTAGTATGAAAAAGTAACCAATCACTGAGCTTGTTCTCCTGGTTGTCTTCACCTAACAAATTTACTGCTATTGCAGGTGTCTAGGACACTGGTGACCTCTTCAGTGTCTCCTCCTCTCTTCCTGTGCTACACTGTGGTTTTATGGCTGTTGGCTTTTCATGGTAAATGTTTTAAATTATTAAGATTAGGGAGAGTTTTCTGATTACAACAGCTTTGGGGGACAGGTACAGAAACTGTTTGTTTGTGGAGCCTCCTGGACACCCACTTCATAAATACGATGGCCAGTGGCTACAGGAGTGCATACGCGGTATATGACATAAACCTGAACAGGACACCATTCATTCATCTCAGCACTGAAGATCCAATCTACATTACTCGCAACTTGACCTTTCAGCCATGAAAGTCATGTGGTAGTCACTGTGTCAGTTAGATATTTTATGGTCTCCATGAAAAAAGATTTTGAAGTTCCCCTGTATATGCCATCCTCATGACATTGGACTCTACTGTCTAATTCTTTGTACGTTTTTCCCTGTGATCATCCATCCAGGAAAGTGTTGCCTCCATTGAAAACATATAATTTTTTTTTATAATTCATATCTTTATTTCTTTAATTTTTCCATTTCTATTATTCTTGCTCTAATAATAAGCATAACCTTGTGTGTCTGGGCACACTTTTGGCATCATGGGTTTTTATTAGCTGTACACAGATTGCAAGTTTTAGAGCAGCTAAAAGACATTGGCAAGAATCATGTATACTTAAAAATAATAATACCAGTCTTTTAAAATCCATTGTTAGAGAAAGGGCATATGAAAAGAGAAAACAAATATCTACAGCTATAACATTCCTGCTTGTCTAATTTGACATTTTACCCCTCAAAATCAGCACCAATTCTCTATTCTTTACACCAGGTTTTAATAGCTTGTTCTTTTCTCATACATTGATATTAAAAGTTCTTGGTTTTTTCTTGATAATGCCAAATAATCTCAGTCTGAGCATGTGCAAACAGACCTGAGCTGGCTGGCTATAAATCCATAGTAGCTGCAGAGCCTGGTGCTTAAGCATGTAAGGAAATATAACTTTGCTCCCAGCAGTGCAGGGTAGTAGGACCGTGCTCACTGACCTACAGTCTACAGCAGAGTTACTTTCCACCTGTCTTTCCTTAGTGGTGACATTAATTCAGGTTATCTCCCCTTACCCTCCTTGATAGAACTAGTGAAAATGTAACTATGGCCAAGATTTGTACTTTTTCATTTTTTTTGGTTGGAACTGGACAATGCAAGTTATTAGATGGGAAATGATAGACAAGTATCATGACAGAATTTCACTAGGAAACCACGTACACTATTAATGAAAAAAAATTAGTCAGGTAAAATGCCAGGAGTAGGGAATATACATTGTATTGAACATGCTGGAGAAATCATCACATTTTCTCGACTTGGTTCTTCCATTACCTGATCTGGAGAAGGAATTCTGAAATTTGGCGAGCCAGGAAAAAGTGTAGGCAGAGAGGAGGAAAGGAGGAAAGAAATAATGATGCCCACATGAATATCTGCAAGATACGGCCACCTTAAATGCTTTTGAAAAGTGAATTTTCCCATGCCTAGTGAACTTGGATTTGAAAAGAAATCAAACAACTTTCACCTCCCACAAGCTGGGCTGCTGACTTCCCTCGTGCCCAGAATGGCTGAGCAGAGAGCATCTCCCCAGTCCCACTATGGCAGCACTGCAGGCCTGAGAGCATTCCCCATCTAGGCATTTAGGGCAAAACTTGACTTGCTCTGTCAGACAGATTTTAACAAATGTTCTGGGATGCTGTAAAGCCTGTCCCTGATGTTGAAAGTAGGATCTCGTCTCATCTGTGCTTTAAGCAATGGGCAGCCAGGCAGGGTATAGGAAGGAAATTGGGTGCTAAGGGTAGAAAAGCCAGAACCAAGGAGAATAACGAGCCTATTTATTACATTGATACTGTGTAAGACAACGAAATGGGACGGAGTCTGGATTAATTAAGACAGTAATCAAAATATTTCTTATCAATTGGAAAGCCACCAAGTTAGTAGCTGCAAAGTCCCAAGTGTGCTAACATCAACACTGGGGAGAAGATCAATTGCCAGTTCAGGAAGCAGCACTTTCCCATTTGTGAAAATGCCAAGAAACACATGGCCACAGCATCATGCTGAGAAGTCCTTTACAGTCACACAGATTAATACATTTGACTGCAATTTTGTAGCACATTTCTTGTCCTCCTTATAACACAAATTTTCCCTCCTCCCTCTCCTCTCCCCTCCCCAACTTCAGTCAATTGCCTTCTTTTTTTCCTTCAGTCACTGACATATAAGGGCTCTGGTGTGTATCAAAAGCCTCACCTCTGTAGTGTGGTGTGAATTGCAGGTCTTCATCTTCCCTCCCTTCTTATAGAGATTTGCACTTTTGATTTTTTTTCACTCTTTCTTGACATTACACATTTTCAGGGACATTACCGTGTACACACACAAACCTCCTCATAGCTGTTATTAACTTCTACCTTTACAGTATTAGAGGAAACTCCATAGCTCAGAAAAAAAATCAATTTTCTGTTCATAACTATTAAATATTTTTTTTTAATGTGAATCAATTTTTTTTCCCCCACACTTTTCTTGTCAGGCAGCTTCTCCCTGTCTTAGGCTGACTGCCTGTAAAATCTTATTGAAATAGCCCTCCTATTTTCCAAGCCGCTGACTCTAGTCTGGGAACAAACACAGGGCTTTCACCATTCCACCCATACCTTTACCCTCAGAATAGACACTGGGTTGCAGCATGTGGGGTCTCACGACCCACAGTACTTTCCCAGATGTAAGATCTAAGCATGCAACTCCCACCATTGGATCATTTATTTTGTCAGCTGTGCAGGGAGTTTCTCTCCACTGTTAGGACTCCTTGAGAAAGCATCTGGAGGGCCATTGGGTTCTCTTTGTTTATTTTCATTCTCCAGGCAGTTGTTTAAAAGACACAGCTTAACTTCCAGAATAAACTGGCAAGGGTTATGGGACTGATTGTAAATGTACATATGTATATTTAGGCTGTAAATATATGTATGTGTGTATGGTTTTGTATATGTATATATACTACAAAATTTATAAAGTTTCCCATTTCCAGCAGGTGAATATTAATTCATTTCATAGACAGAGATGTGAGTTAAAAATAAAGGAAACAGTCAAGCAGAAGGAAATCTGGAAGACAGGACATCCTCATGGCAGGCCTAGAGGCAATAAGCAAAGCCTCCAGTCTTGGATGCTAAATTCCTAAGGGAACAGAAGCCACTGCTTAGGTATTTTCCCCAGCTTGACACCTGCCTACTGGAGTCAGCATCCAAGGAGTGGACTGTTGCAGATGACTCCTCACCCTTCCTTTGTGAGCACTTAGAGATGAAAAGGTTGAGATGAAAAGGTCAGATTCAGATCTTCATCTTGATCATTTAAGAAAAGTAATTGAAATTGTCAACTCATCCTGTTCTCAGCAAGAATGCTTCCCAGACTAGATGATCTTTCAAGGTCCCTTCCAATCCCTGATATTCTGTGATTCTGTGATATATATAATTTCCAACGTAGGCAANTATATATATATATATAATTCATTCTAGATAATATTTGCAAACATATAACAAAAAAGCAGGAGGAAAAAAATAGATTGTATGTCCAGCATTAGCTTACATTCAAGAAAATAGAAAGATAATGTTTCTAATTATATCAGATAGCCTCGTCTCTATCTCCTGTCTTTGAAAGTGAAAACCCAACTTAACCTTATCATACCGGGCTGTTGTCATTATAATGTCTGTATTTGCAAATATTTGCTGAAACAAAAAGACAAAAAGGAATACCTAAAAATGCACAAATATTTTCCTCTTCAATCACAAAAATTCTGATTGTTAAGAACAAGTTTAAACAAAGCATACAAGAGATTAATTCATTTTTTTAATTTATTTTAAAGCTAAAAAAACAGTGATTAATTTACAATTCAGCCCCAAGCTGTTCTATAAATATATTTATGTTATTGCCTCAAGAGTTCTTATAAGAAACCTCAATATATTTCGCACAGCTGAAACATGTTGAAACATTAGTTGAAAATTTCAAGATATTTTTCAAAATGCAATAAAATTAAGTATGAACCTCTTTTGTTCATGATTATTTTACAGAAATATCAAATTAAAAATGTGAACTTTTTATTTCTTAAAAAAACCCTTATGCAAAAAAATTACACTACACCATAAGAATACGAACACCCAAAAGTATAAATTTTCAATTGAATGTTCAAAAGTATTTTTAAGAGTCTGTTTTATAACTGCAGTGTTTTATAACTTGTTTCACAGGCTACACATTTGACAACAGAGGAAAATATCCAAAGAATATCAATAATCACTGGGAGAAGTCTTGTCTTTCAAAGAGGACGTTTTTTTTGACCAATATAAAACACATAAGCAGTTCCACTTGGCTTTAGATAAAATGTATTCTTCCAAAGAGCTATGTCTGAGTCCTTGATGCAAGTACACCCTTTTCCTCAATCTCTGTCCTGGCAGAGATTTAGCATATTATAAGACCCAGGAGTGTGTGGGGAAGGACTGCTTTTATCACTCAGCAGCATGCTGGTAGCTATAAGTTGTTAGCAATAAGTGATGCAATTAAGTGTTTCTTGGAGTGATCTTCATACATAATTATGGTTCCATTTTGAACTACGCGTCACTAATAACACTGTACCTGCTCTGTAATTAGGTGACTACCTTGTATTTCTGATGTACTCACGAGCTGTACAGCAAGAACAAGCTACTCCATGGCACTGTAAAAAGCCATCTCTCACTGAGACAGAATAGACACCATCTAGTCAATACAAAATGTATTTTAAATACTGTTTCCAGGGTTTGCAGCAGTCAGAACAACTTCCCCCCGCCCCCAACAGTATAATTACATTTCAAACTTTAAAACTTTAACATCATGTTGATTTCCAACAAACATTTTAATCGCTGCATGCAACATTCCAATACTTCTCAAGTGCACAATTATTTATTGTATACATCACAATGGACCTTAAAGAGAAACCTCAGCAACCGGCTGAGGAAGCAACTACTCACACAGAGCATTAAAGCCCCTGTACCTCTCGTTGGGGGACTTCACCAGGTGGGTCTTACAATGTCAGGAGCAGACCCATAGGTTCAACACACCTATTGTGCACTATTCACAGCTTCCCAAAGCATTTGTTAGATAACAAAAATTCAAATTTTAAAAAAAGGCAACAATTAGCTTGAGAAGGATAAAGAAGTTGGAAGATGTGCTTTTAAGCATTTAAGTTTCATGATAGGCTCTCTCTTTCTTTCTGGGAAGAGTAAGGGAGATTTTCATTTTGCTGGAAAAAGTTCATTGACAAGAAGGTGTTTTTCACATCACTGAGGATCTGGGGTTTGTTCCAGGTCTGAACCAGTCCAATTCACAACCACAAAACCTGTTGTAACTTCATATTCCTCCCCACACCCAGCAATCCCTCGGCAGTGCACTGTCCCCCACATCCCTTCCCACACCCAGAGGAGATGCATCAGCTTGCACTGCATGGCTGCCACCGGTGACCATTCAGGAGAGATGGATTACCCCATGCAGACCCATCTGTCAACATGAGAGACTGAATAAAAATGTTCTCCGAGAAGTGTCGGGAGCAGAGGAACCTCTGTTCTGCAATAATCCTGTTAAGACAAATGTTGCTGGGCTGAGGAGGTCTGTTGCAGGCAGATGACAAGTGCTTCTGCAGCAAGAACACACCTGTCATTTTACAGTGTCCCCTCTCCCCCGCATTATATACAGCCCAGTGGTGGTCATTCTGACCTGTGATTGCCCAGAGGGAAAAGTATGTCTTTTTTCATTTATATTGTCTTCCTCAGCTGTGTGCCTCAGCCCTCAATCTGAAAGCAGTTTTTGTAGGTACCATAAACATTATAAGAGCAGTGACTATAAAGACAGAGTGCTGCTCTGTGAGTAATTACAGGTTTTTCAAACAACATAATTTCCTAGTTAACATTAGAAAAGTGACTGAGATTTGCTATAAATGTAAACATATGGATGTGGGTGCCTCTTTCCTGATATCAGCATTTTCCTGAAAGCAATTTAAATGGGAGAAGTGCAAAAGGAATTTATTTTTAGACTGTGCTTTCCCTAAGTGTTTATAGGGCTGAATGAAGTAATGCAGAAGAAGTTTTCAGAATAAAGAGTGCAGTCACCTTGAAATGTACACCAATATGAATTTTAAACAAAACTCACAGCTCCATATTAGTGCAAACACTTTGCAAAATATTGAGCTGAATAGCAGAGCAGTATTTGGACCCTTCCAATTTATTCTTTATAACCAGAACACTGTCTTTTTTTGTGGGTCTATTGATTAAACCATCACAGAACTTCAAAGAGCATGGCAGATGCCATGACATTCCAGTGCTCTTTTCAGGTGAAAGATACCAATAAAAAGCTTTCCTGTGACCAGGTAAGATTTTTCTTTCCCCTAAGCTATCTGCCTTTCTTCTCTGTCTGACTGCATAGCCCGTGTTGTAGATTCAGGTGTATTTGCACAGATGCACTTTAATCAACAGACTGTAAGTGGCAAGAGTTGAGGTACCAGCTCACATGCCCCACCACCTGCTCAGCTGTGATGTCCCTTCTTCTGGGGCAAGCGTTAGGCTACTTGGGCTTGGGGGGGCATATGGAGTAAAGGAAAGAAGGCCAGTGAGGTCTTAAATCCACAGGCCAGAAATGCTAGCTGGAAACATAAATACAAATGAATCTTAGAATATAAATTGCCAGAACTGCAGTTTATAGAGATTTTCCCACAGAAAAACACTTGGGGGGATGCCCTCATGAAGAGGGTGACCTTAGTTTTGTACCATGTGGATTTGTTTCACTTCACCAAGAAAGCTCTTATGGTTGAACACTGACTTTAGGAAAACCCTAAAGGCCTGAAGGAAGAGTTTTGCAATAAGAAGGGGTACAAAATACCCTGGGGACAGCCTATGATGGAATAAAAGTGACCAGTTCACTTGTGTTATGTGTCGAGGCTGACTTATTGGAACAAACAAAAACACAATTTTGAAACAATTTCATCCTACTACTAATTTACATTGTATCAACAGACCTCAGGCATCATCGGGAATATCTACTTTGATTTCACTACCTTTGGGATCAAGTCCTTCATACCCTCATCATACCTAATGAGAAATGAGGCTGACAGAAAGCAAACTTCCCAGAAAGATTACAATGCCTTAGGCATGGTTTAAAGATTAATCCCTTTTTTATCCATAGGTTCCAAATAACAGGATTGTATAAATTTCACAAAAATAGTGACTTTCAAGTGGCAACCTCAGGTGCTTTTTGAATCAAAGAAACATTTTTGCCTTTCTTGATCATTTTTACCACTCTTTTTGCCAAAAGTGGTCAGTGTCAGGTTTAAGTCTCACTATAAAGTTTTTTCACTGAAACCAGGGAAGTAAAAAAGAAAAGGGTGACTGGTTTACTAGGAACAGTTATGAGTAATAAGAATGTACACTGGCTAAATGCAGTTTTGCCATTAACAGAAAAGAGAAACAAAGTCCACCCACTTGCTGAGGATGAATGGGTTGATGCTGTAACAGAGGCAGCTGCATGTGGCAAGTCAAAATTTAAATTTCAGGATTCAGCAATTGAAGCAGGGCAGATGGAGAGGAAACTGCTGTCTGGCAGGTTAGAGCCCCATTCAGAAGTCCATTGTGTTCCTACAATCTAGCTGACCATCAGGTTTGAGGACCTTCAAAGGAAGCCCCAAACTGAAGAAGCCTTATTAATTTCCAAACACCTCCTTTAAGGGCTTCCACCTTATCTGCCCAAGTGAAATCTGTGTAGGATGCTGTCAGCCAGGCCAATGTCTCTTAGCAGGAAGCTGACTGGTAGGCAGAGAGGAGACTGAATAAGCTGTTTGGTGTATTGGCAGCACGTAACACCAGGGTGAAATCAGAGCCATCGCAAACCAAGCTGTTCCTATGGTGAAGGGAGAATAGAAAAGATCTTTTGGTGACCCCTTTAGAGGAATTTAAGCTTCCTTTTGGGGGATGCACAATCTGAATTCTGAGTCTGGAAATGGGTACTGGGTGTTTGGTGGCATTATATGGAGCAGAAACATTGAGGAATGGAAACTACAAGGCCATACAAACAAGATATTAACAAAAGGACCTTCAAAAATAAAAGATACATGGAGCCCATCTAATGCTCTTTTATACCAGAATCAGCTGTCCTCAGCCCCAGGACTGAGCTGACCCAGAGGGTCATGGAGGCAAAGCTATTCTTAGCTCTTGATTTTGGACATGCCCAGCTCTTCATGGCAGGCAGACATCTCCAGGAGAAGATTCAGAGCATATAGGTTAGGTAATCATTAGACTATTAAATGAGTTACTCTGAATCATGCTCTGCAGGAACATACCTGTCTCTGTTCTCTACCTGTGCAGCCTAGATTCATAATTAAGGTGCAGCAAATACCAAAGCTGACTAACTAACAGAGTACTTACTGCTGGACAATCATGAGCTGGGATTTATTCTTTTAGAGTAGAGCGTACAACCTGGGAAAATAAAGCCTGCTTCTAAAGATACCAGCGTATGACCCCAGGCATCCAAGTAGCTTTTTTGACTTCAGTGTAATGACTTATATGTGTGAAGTGTCTATAGAACTGTTGCTTCAGCTGAAGTTATAAAAATACTTCACAACCAATAAAATATGACTTCTTTTTTTTCCACATAATAGCATTCATCAAAATCCCCCAGCAAGACATATAACTCAATCTGTTAACCCAAAAGAAGATTGTACTTTTTCAGTAACTATTGATAGAGTGTTTGTTGGTTTTCATTTTTTTATAAAATCACATTTTTTGTTTTTTTTTCATACAGCTGTGCAGTTCAGTAATGAACCAGACATTGACCTGGAATGAAAAGAAATCCAGATCTATTATTTCATACGTGGTTTCAAGTTCATTCTGGTCATCACCTCTTTCTCTCCTCTTTCTGTCTTTTTTTTTTCTTCAGTATCTGTATTCTATGTATGTGCACAACAAGTTTTCCTGGGATGCTCACCAATGAGTAACTTTATTTACAGCAGAAACAGTCAGACAGAGAGACTCACGTTGAGATTGGGCGTAGGCAAGCTTTCTTGGCAGGAGCCTGGCATGGCTGCATCACTCAGAAGCATGAGCTTCAGCAACATTTGTTTATATTTGAGGCACAAATATATTTTTCAGTGCCTGAATTTCTGCTTTCCAATGTACTTTAATAAACTGTAAAACTAAATGAAGCCAACATAAGATGATTATAAAAATAAAATTAAAATCAATGTGTATCTTGTCAAGATGGCATATTGAGCATCCACTTATAGTGCAATGGGTCCCAAAAGCCAGTCCCTTTTATTCTGTAGAGTCCCCATGCTCTCTATAGAAAGGCAATTTTAAAAATAGTAGTGAGATTCTTGATGAAAGAAAGTCTGGTAGAAATTATGAGTGCTTGAACAGTTCATGCTTTAAAGGAACGAACACCATGATGTGCTTATCTAGGACATTCAGTTGCAGGGAGGTTGCTCTGCACACTGAATTGTAGTAATCGACGTTTTAAATGCTCTTTATTTCTGTACTAGGGAGTCTGAAAATGCACTGGATGGCCCCAGTGAAAAATTTATTTTTGTAACTGGGGAAGGCCAGTTACACTGTCCCTCTCCACTGCCCTTCAAAGAGCAACCAGTAGGCTTCAGCTCAAGGACCCACCACTGCTGGCAAACATGCTCACTCTTAAATGCATCAATCCTCCCTATTTTATTTTAAAAAAAGCCCAGACCAGTAGTTTCTGCAGATTCTTCTAGTTTCTTGTATCTTCTTGGTTCCAATGTTTTTATCAATTCAATTAAACGCAGGGTTATTGACATCCATCTGCCCTGGAGGTGCTCGGGACCCCTGTGCCAGCTCTTCTAAGAAACCCACCTGAGTCCGGAATAAACACATGGGGAAGCCAGCCCTCCTTTTAGCTTGCCAACAGAATGAGTCAATGGCCTATAGTGACTGATTGGAGAGGTTTAATGTATTTATTGCTGAAGTGGACTTCCAGCTAATTTGTTTGGTTTTGCATGTTTTTCCTGTGAGCTTCACTGACAAGGCTAGTGCTCAGCAACTGGAAATCATGTGTTATGTGATCCCAAATAGCTTATCATTCTTAACACTTAATTCTTGATCTAATACTATGTGGACTCATATTTCTTTAGAGAGAAATTAAATCCACTGAACTACTCAGATTTCAAGGGAAGAGGAACAAATTGGTAAATTAAAACTTGCTCTTTCATTTTAGTGTCTCGGGTAAGTCTACAGTGGGAGCGCATCCATTTGCCATTACCTTCCAGGCAGGAGGCAAGCAAAAGTTGTTTAGGAATGTTGCTTTGCTGTATTTTGATGCAGGTTCTTAAAATGTTGAAATTTCCATCATACAAAATGGTTGATATCTCAACAAAAGCAAGAAAATAATTTTTCCAGTCTTGAAAGAGCTGTGTGATCTAGAAGCATGATATAGTAACTACTTATCTGCAAAATAGCTGAAGCCCCAGAATCTCTGGGGAACCTCTGTGTGCTGCTGGAAGGCATCTAAACTGCCTTTTTGTCCTCACTGATACCCAGAGGTGGAGTGCTGTGGCAGCTCAGTTTCCTACCCCGTCCAACAGGAATGGGGCATATCCAGCACAGCCAGAAACACCCCCTAAAACTAGGTTGCAGTTGCTTTCTCCTTAAAATTAATCCAGTAACAGTAATATACACTGAGATCTGGAGTTTTTCACACTATCTAACTTCTAAGCTTCTTACCAGCTGCATGGGGATTTCAGACTGTCTAGAGGTTTTCTGTAAAACATATAAATAATTTGCAAATTAATTGCATATCTGTGTGTATGTGTGTGCTAATTGCATACATAAAAATGTTAACTACCTAAATCTGGATTTTAGATACTATCTATGGGTTAGGTGCTTAAAAAACAAGGTACTGAGACACTCTCATTTTACCCTTAATCCGTTGCAAAGTTCTATTTATCCATCAAATGTAATATCCAAAGATAAGTGAAGCATAATGTTTATGAAACAAGCACTCTCTCTAGGCTGCATGGAGTATCCGATGTGGAAATTTTTGTCCTCATGAAAAGAAATCTAATAAAAATCAGTGGAGTAAGTTCTTTTACTGCTCTCCCTCTTACTCCACAGGAAAAATGCACGGGGAGGAGAACAGTGAGAGTATTTGTCTGACAAAACATTTTTCAGCTGTAAGACACAATGAGAAGTATCATTTACATACAGGTTAGGATGTATAGACAGAGTGAATGAACATTTCAAAGTTGAAAACTTTAGAGTAGAAGTAATAAGTTAGTCAAATGGCTTTGCAAAAGGCATAGTAAATACAGTTTCCATTTTTTCAGTCTAGTTTATGCTTTCAGCTTTTAATATTGGGATGAAGATTAAATCTCTTTCTTTGAAAAAGAAAGGCTCTGCTGTCTGTGAGCTTGATACAGGAATTACTTGCTAATGTTCTGTTGCCTGTATTTTATTTTATTTTTTTTTTTATGCAGGAAATCAGAGTAGGTGATCACAATGGTCCTGCCAGGTTTAAGATCTGAATAGAAATGAACAAATCTGACATAATAATGGAAGCTCTTTTTTCTTTTCTTTCTTTTTTTTTTTTTTTAAACTTGAAAGGCAAAGTAATGCAAATTCAAACCTAGGACAGCACAACATTTAATGTCTGAGCACCTAAGTGTCTTATATCCTAGTTATTTTTTTCCTATCATTTTAAAATAAATTGTTTCCAGTTCTTGCACTTAATAATTTATTTCTTCCAAAACAAAAGAATACCTAAATTGAAACAAACTACTAAAAAATAATCAGACAGAGATTTATTATTACATGGCATTAGGGTTCCCTGTGCAACTTGAGACAGTTTTGGACTCAGAAGTGTTGACATCTTGTATCAGTCCCTGGGACCGCAGGTTGGGACCCCAGGAGCACATGAAAGTGGACTTCTCTGTCGTCTGGAATGTCATCATGGGATAGTGGCCAAAGTGGCTTTTAGTGAAGATGATATTCAAGAAAAATGCTTCTCACTGTCTGTTGGAAATTATAGCCTTTCTTCAGGATATTAACTAATGAGAGTCTGCTTTCATTCAATGCAACTAGCTCAACAGCTGACCGAAACTTGCATATTCCCTGTGAACATTATTGGGGAGCAGGTTTCTGGGAAATCTCATATTTTATTTTCCTAGTAAATCTAATTAATCCCTTTCTAAATACTCTAGCATTTTTTTTAACTGGAGATACAAACACGATTGATTCAAACATTAAAAGGAAAGTCTGAAAATACCTATACATTTCTTATAAATATTACTGTAAAACCAGGGAGCACTGATCAGTATTTTCAGAATGATTAATTCATTGTTCAGTTCCTTAGCTCATACTGCCTTGGACTCCATCCCTTATTTAAATAAGGGATGTGCTTTTTTTTTTTTTTTTTACTAATGACATTATTATGACACTTCCTTTGGCCATGTAAACTCCCTCTGACATCAGAGCACAGTGATGCTAAGACCACAAGATTTGACTCATGAAACATCATCTGCAACTACACTTGGATGTCTAAATAAAGAGACACCTCAAACTAAAACCTCTGGCCCAGGAACCCAAAGACTTTTAACAGGCATATTTGAGGATGTTTTGTACATTTACAGCTCATGCTATTATAAATGAATTAAGAAGTCAGCTATAAAGACCTAAACTTCAACACAATAAAGAAGGACAATACTAATAAAGGCTACATTTTATTCTCTTTTCCTCCCGTGATGTCTTCTTCTGTCAAACTCACATTGACTTCTCAGTATATTCTGCAAAAGGAGACTTGCAGAAGTAACCTTGTAATGTGAACAAGTGAAAAATAATTTAAAAGAAATGAAGAACAAATTTTAGAGTGTTTCTGTTGGTGAAAGATGAAATGGAAGCAATGAGTAGAACAAATAAAGGCAATAAATGAAATGGAAGTTGAACACATCAGCTACAGAGTTCATTAAAGCATGCCAGGAGGTGTATATTATTTTAAAAAATGAACACAGACATGTCTACCCTGCATATCATTGACAGCATCATTACCAAAGAAAATCTTTAAATTATAACTTTTTTCTCCCTCTTTTTCCAGAAAGCTCCTTAATTAACTAGTCTCTTCTAAGATGAGAAGTAAGGACAAAGATGAAACAAGTCTATACCACAGGATTCTTTCTTACAAACAAAACAAAAAAAGAAAGTGATGATCAGGCATAGATAAGTGCAAAGTCTCACGTTTGGATAAGTACATTTCCCTTAGCAGGATAATGCTGCCAAACCAATATTCCTGAACGTCTGAGTCCAATTTATAAAGACACTCGTTTTGTTGCACACTTTGCACTGTTCTCCAAAACTCTACCAGAGACCACTGGTAAACATGACAAATGGTGCAGATGTGTTGATATTCCTCGTGCTAGACATTGTCACTGACACATATATGGTTTGGCTAAAAGTAGTAAGAATTTTTAGAGACTATCATTCACATTACAGATAATGTTTATCTATTAATTCCCCTCCNCGCAAAAAAAATAATTAGAATTAGATGGTTCTTCATTATTTGTGCTATTTTATTTAATTTCTTCTTAGTTTACAGTAATGGTAGACTGCTTTATGGTTTATAATCAGCTTTCAATCAATATGACCATAAAATTGGCATTGGAAGCATTTAAAAATAGCTAAGGCTGTAAACAGTGCTAAGAATCTTGATTTAATAATGTATGAAGTGGTATTAATTGTAGTCAGAATACAATATTCCTTACTGTCTAGGGACAGTTGCAGAACAAGAAAGGAGGCAAGCTAAAAGCAACGCTTGATGAGAGCCAGCAACCCACAGGAAAATCCCTCACTGATTCTTTCCTGTGTGATGTTGAGGAACTTTCACTCTTACACCAACAAAAGTCCTGTCACTTGATGTGAAAACACTTATCAGGCCACATTGCTGGGCTGGAATACTGATGGCCAGTGTGGGACAAGTAATTTAAATGTCACCAAAGTCATCAACTATAATGGGTAATTCATCCACGGGCCTGCCTGCAGGTTCTTGCATCCATTGGCATTAAAAAGATATTTCCTGCCCTACAATGCAAAATTCATTCTGCAGCTATTAAATGACTGTTCCCTGGCACTCCATGGGTTACAAATTTCTGGACTGAAGCCTACTGGTTGGATAGGCCAGGAATATGTACTTGAAGATTGCTATAAGATATTGAAACCCCTTTATGTGCTCTGACAAGTAGAGGCAGAGGAACTGGACGTTCAGCACATCCTTTTGAGCTTCATGCTCAGTGCAGAGCATCCTGCAGGTGCAGGAGAAAGAATGTGGTGATCTCTGTGGTCCTTTTTGTCCCTACATTCTCAGGTGAAAGAGAAATCAGTTTGATCCCCCATAGACTCTTAATAGGTAGTAGGAAGTACTAATAGAAAGCACTCTTAGATTATTGGACAGAAACTTGGTACCCAAAGTGCAGGGGCAACTATAAGAACCAGAAGCAACCCACACTGCAGAGCAACATTTATGGGATGGAAAATAAGAATGGTGCAGAAGGACTGAGTATAGGAAAAAAAGATGTTAAAATTCTACTTTTTTAAGAAACGTGCTAGCTTTATCCTAAAATTAGTTAAGAATAATTATATACAATTGCAACTGCTGTAGCTATAAGTTACTGCATGTTTGCAAAGAGATGTATCTACAGATTCTGTATTAAGACATTATCTGCAGGATAGCAAGTCTGGAAATTCCTGACAAACCAAAGCTTTACAAGATGTCAGAATGACCTTGCCACATCTGCTTACTTATTTGTTTTTCCACTTTGAAAATACCACTTCACTAGAGAGATGTTTATGGTTTTTATATGTAGTCAATGAGCTTCTACAATCCAAATCACAGTCAAAAGCATTTTCATGGCACCCTTCATGCCAAACTCCATAGAATTTACGTAATGAACTTTGGCAGTGACCCCATTGCTTTGCTGGTGTTGTACAGTCCGACAAAAGCTCTCAAGTAGGTTGTGCTTTATTAATGAGAATTCAGACAGAGTCAAATTTACTTCCTCAACATTGAAAACATTTGATTCCCAGCATGTTTCTTTGCCTGAAAACTTGCAATCCACTTTTCACTGCATATTGAGCAAACAGATTCCAAATAAAAAAAAACAAAATAAAACAACCAAAATCCCCAAAAAACCACCTGAAGATCTGATATGCCTTTTCGAGGCTTTATCCACAGTTTTCATGGAGCATGAGTCTCAAAGAGAGACTGTGAGAAATAGCTGCTACTTGAGCCAATGCAACAGGCAAGCTAGTTTGGGGGTGATAGACCCTCCTGCTTTCTCATACACCTAAAGTTAAACTTATTTTAACATTAGTACACTACTCATTGACTCCTGGAAAGGCCTCGTGTTTTTATTTCTTTGAAAAAAACCCTTAACTACTGTAAATTGCAGTCCTATGACTGAGACTATGTATTTTCCACCTTCCTCCTCCATTGCATCTTAGGGATGCTTGCCACCCTAGTCACCAGCAATATTTTTCTAAGTTATATCTATATTCTGAATGCTGCTTTAGACTTTCACTGAAACCACCTTAACAGAGCATGTTTTTCCTGAAGTAGGATGAGAATAGATAAGATCTCTCAGCAGTTTGAGGCAGCTCACCTAACCTTCCAGTGTATCTATAATTCAGCACACTGCAAGATAAGATGAATTTTGACAAATAAAAATAAATAATGCATGCTTTCAGAGAAAAAGAAAAGTGTATAGAACAAGAAAGAGCGTGCTCATGAGAAAATTAACCAAAGGGAAAAAAGGGGAAAGAGGTTTTTTTCAAAGAAGATATTGCATAGTGTAAGTTCAGAATCCTCAAAATGGTCTATTCATGGCCCAGTAACTAGAATAGTCCTTATTACATGTCAAAAAAAAAAATAAAAATGTTAGCAACAGTAAGAAATATTGTATTTAGTGGAAACGTAATCCTTGTCCCTCACTGGTATAAAATCCAGCCTGAAATTGCTACCGAAGAATCTGAGCTAAACTGATCCTTTTGCACTCTCCCAGCACATTTCTGCCTGCTGTCAAAAGCCAAATGTGATAAATTTATACCATCAAACACCAGATTAATTCCAGATAAACACCAGAAATAGATGCGTTATCTCCAAAAATACTACTGAGTGTTCAGAACTTAAACTATTGCTAATATACAAAAGGTCAAGCTGATTCATTCTTTGTGGAACTCTTTGACCATTATTTTACCCATATTCTCTGGAAGCTCTCTATGTAATGGATGTGACTTTTAAACATTAATTGAATATTTAATTACTTGTCATTATTTAGTATTAATGCAGGTGTATGCAAAAGGGAAATTAGCACCTGGAACCTGGCCCACGTAGTTTGTATTCTAATGTGAATTGAAGAATAGTTCAAGGGTATCAGTCAACATTTTCAGATGTAGACATATTTTTCATCTTTAGTTTGCTGAAGCAAAGCAAACAAGTAGCTTTGTATAAGGATCTCTCTATACTGTGTATAACAAATCATCAAGTCTTCATTTCAAGTGCAAAGGATAAGGAAAATCAAATAGTTTCTGCATAAGGACTGATCAAATAGATCAGGAATCTATACATTGAATGTGACTAAGGAATAAATACAGCAGGAAAATATATTTCAGATGTAAGGGAAAAAGTAATGGATGTATGGACGTTCATCACCACCTCCTGTAAAATGACTAAGGAAGCCTAAATTAAAAGAGCAAATGACAGGATGAAAATAATCTGAGGCAATACCAAAGGAAGCTGTGGAGCTCCTTGTCACAAAGGAGCAATCACAACTGCAAAAATTTTGTCTTTGTTCAAGGGAACACCATTTGACCAATCTGATCTAGTTGAAGATGTCCCTGGTTATTGTGGGGGAGTTGCACTAGATGACCTTTAAAGGTCCCTTCTAACCCAAACTATTCCATGATCTAAATTCATTGAAGAAAACTGCATTAGTAGTTCTTAAGGAAAAATGGACAATGCAATTCACTGGAATTGGAGATTAGCCTCCAGGAATATCCACTTCAGGTCTCTCTTGTTTGGATGTGATTTCATGTCGAGCATGGAAATTACTTAGCAAATGTGACCACTGAACCTGCCTTTAAAGTGAAAAGGAGAACAGGCAACACTACATGTGATAGCATAATGTTTTGGATTAATTTGATGTCCATAGCCTGTAAAGTTTTCTTAGTCAATCAGTGGAAAATGGGAAGGTGTCAACAGGCAGAAGCCAAAGCACAGAAAAGAGAAAGAAGTGGGTTTTAAAGGCAAAGTAAGCTTTAATGTGGACTGGAGAGACCCTGAATATAAGAGATGGTTTTAGACAGTGTATTTGCATGTGCAGTGACTAAATGGCTGCAATAGTCACTCCCCATGGTGGCAAACTCCAGGAAATAAAATAGGGCTCCTATGTACATAATAAATTCAGTGATTCTCAAGAAGATAGAAGATCCATGAAAGTGACTGGAGTCACAGTGTGGTTTTTTTTTATTCTATCACACCCCAGGTGATTAAAAAGAATCCTATTTTAGCCAGGTAAAATACCAGTGTGCATTGCAGAATAGATTCAAGATTGTATTCATAAGACAACGGTTAGAGAAATAAGCATTCTCTATATTCCTTTCTGAAGACTACCATTTTATCCAAACTGAGGTTGAATTAAGGAAGAATCAGCCTAGTGACCAGCTCCTTCAATTTTGTGTCCAAGCTATGTGTTAGTTCTTAGATCTGTGCAATGAAGTGCAACCGGCTGTTCCTTCCCTCCGGCCACTGCGAATTATTAATTGCTGTTTATCTCTGAATTTGTCACTCCTTGGAGGATTTCATTAAAGAAAATGGCACGATGAGAACGAATACTTGAGATACCAAGTCCTGCACTTCCAGGCCTGTTATTCAGACACATCTGTTCACTCAATAATATAATTTCAAAGGCATTAAGTTTTGTACCAGAACAGCTTTACAGCTATGAATCTCTATGAAAATAGCAATTCACAGGTGTGATACAAAATTGATTAAGCCATAAAGATTGTACACTGCAGAGGCACTTTTTGAAAGAGTGTGAAACAAAATGAATGATCAGGGATTTTAAAAAAGTTCAACACTTCAAATCCTTTGATAATCCATTGGTATCTTAGGGGAAATTTAGACACTTCTCAGTTTTAAAAATCCACTTTTCTTTAGCCTGAAAGCTGAGCTCCTGGAAAAATTTGGCTCTGTTTGACAACTCAGACCCATTGTACACAGATCTCTCTTCTCATTGTAAGAACCTGATTTAATATTTCAAAAGGAATGGCCTTTCAGCACACATTACTTTCCAGTGTTGAATTCGTGTTTATTTGTACCTCCATAAGAAGATTAACATGATGTAATGACATATAGTAATGTAATGACACAGAAGTTATTAAAACCTATTTACTTGCCAAACTATTACAGAAAAATTTACTGCTGTCCAAGAAGTAAACATTATTTCACATAAATTTTTCCCAAACAGCAAAATAAAATAGCTCCAAAAAGTTATTTTCTTATTGCAAGAATAACAATAAACTGGAGCAGTTCATCTCTGATTTACAATTGACTGATGATACACTTTGAAAATCCAAGGCACTAAGTTCATTGTCATATATGAAACAGAAGAAGCCAGATGCTACACTCACCAGGGAAACATTCCTCAAGAAAATTTATTAGAAATGCAATCAGAAGAACTCTCATTCACTTCTTTGAGACTCTAAGAACAGTTACGTAAGATATAGGTTCATAATTTCCTTTACATTCCCCAGCCCAGCAATGCAATTGTTTCACTGCAATCCTGAGGTTGTTAAAACAGTCATATAACACTCAGTGCTGAAATAATCCAAGGTCCACAGTAGCTTCATGATATCACATCATATTTTATGCAGTTCAGCAAGAACTTTCCTCTTCAAGAACTCTAAGACATAGTTACTAATTGAATCTTACTCACTGTCTGGTAATTTAAAGACAGACTTACATCTGACCACTTTTTACCCATGCTTATCTTAGTTTCATCTTGGGCTAGGACCCAATTGACATAGATGGCATCAGTATCAGATCTGTGTCCCTGCTGTATGACAACCACATCTTCCCACATTATTATCTCACATTCCTCAGACTTCATTGTTCTCCACCTTTTGGAATTTTGCCCAAGTTAGAAAATATCAAATGAAGAGAAATCAGGAGAGTCATAATATCTTTCCACTCAACACCTCCATAATAGCCTCAGGGATCTAGGTCAGCCTGGTTAAGCCTTTGCTACTGGGATTCATCAACGTGCATAGCCCCCATTTGTAAGCGCAGGTTAGTGGGCAGTCATATGATGCCACTACACTGGGACGCAGCTACCGTTGATTCTCCTCTGAGACCCAGTGAACTCTTCCCCCTGCCTGCAATAATATTCTTCAAAGCAGGACACTGATTCAAACAACTGCATAAAACCAGCTCCTGCTTTTGAAATGAAAAGCAGAGCCAAAATTACCAGTCCATTTAGGAATCTTTCTTCCTTATTTATTTTTATTTGTAAAGAAAAATTGCAGAAATATAGAAACATTAAGGCGGGAAAGGCTCTCCAGGAATCTAGTTCATCCCTTCTCAAAACTGAGCTAACTTTAAACTTTCAACAGTGTAGGGCAGTACTAACTGCCCCACTCTTTGCTGAATACATTGGCAGTGCTTCTGGTGTCACTAAGGATTTAGGAATACAAAACACATGCCTGGGAGAAAACTTTCTTGTCGTTACAGCCAGTTCCCCACACTGAAAATGACCACATAGTTGGCTTCAAAAGTGCCTCAGGCTCCATTTGGAATCCAGTTTGGTCCCTGTCTCCAGTGTTTCTGCTGGAAAGTCACTTTACAGTCACACTATTATAACTTTTTAGTATTTATCATTAATACAATAATAGACCACATCTACTCATTAGTACCTATATGCCTTCAGCTTAAATAACCTTTCCTCTGCACAACTGCCATTTGCTACTTTTACAGGCTGCTTATATCTCCTTAATGTATTTATAGAAGAAAACAGCTCTCTCAATCTCTACATACTCATATTGATTGGACACATAAGTTGAGGACATTGAGTCATAAAATAGTTTTGCACTATCCTTACAAGTGAGATTGACTTAAATATTAACTAAAGACCTCCATCCGAAGAAGAACCATCTAAATTAACGGTCATCCATGTACCACCCGTGTTGGATGGAAGTGAGACCAGTGGAGTCACAATCCATAAGAAAAAACATTGAGAAGAGCAGACCTTGGATGGTTTCGTGACCTTCAGCTGTGGGAAGGGACTTGTGCTTTGTTGCATCTGAGCACAGCTCTGGGCAGGACTGAAGAACTTCAGTTGTGCTGGCTGCAGAGAAAGAGATGGTGGAATATCTGCACAAGACATATTTGAAACCATCTCTAGAATTAAATTAGTCCCCCAAACCATATGAACCCTTCCATTTTGCTTTATAATGGCCCCTGTTTTCATTCACCTTCAAACCAGTGTGAATTAAACTGAAATGCCACACTTTTGTAGACCACAGTATGGGTTTAACAGCAGTTTTCCATGCACTGCTTCAGCTCTGCCAAATAAAAAAGCCCCTGGAGCATGAAGATAAGGGAGTATTTATAAGGAGGACCATCTGAAAGAGCTTCTAAGGAGAAGGCATTCAGCATTTTAAAACATATGTAGAGGAACCAGCTTTATGAGAAATTCTGATACAGTTCAAACCAGAGGGCTGATCCAAGGTAAGCACTTTCACCACTCAAGCACAGAGGAAATCAAGCAATATACCGTGAAAGAACAAATTACTTGTAACATTTGCGGGCTAGCTGTATAGCTGTACAGGGGGTTTCATGGACTTAAATACTTTGAAGGAATCACTTGAGAATTTCAAATGCTGAAGCATATGAAGGAGGGAAGATGAAAAAACCAGAAACCAATGAAAATTTTCATGAAAGGGGGAATGCAGTAGTGTCTTTTGACTTAGTCTGATTACAAAGCATATGAAAGAAGAAATAAGACAAGAGCATAATGTATTTACTAAGATAAAGGAACAAAAAAATTTAAGATCAGACAGTGCTCTGTTACAGTGTTGGAACTAACAGTAATGTGAAAGAGGCAGTTATTTAGATCTGAGTTTCCCTCAGAGGATGCAATTGCTAAAATTGACCTCTGAAGTGACTCAAGTACGTCACAGTCAGCTCTTGGGTTTATGGTCTATAGTTTCCGACCAAGAGTGCCATGGAAGACGAGTCACTGAGCAAAGACACAAAGTACCTAATATTAATTGCTCATTTTAGAGAAAGCCCACCAGGGATATGAAGTCTACTTTTAGCTGTCGTTGGCTCTTTGAATCAGGGATTATGTGTCTTCCCTACATCTTTCCAACTCTGCTATAAAGTTAATGTAGAAAGCTGTGGACTAGACTCTCTCTTAAATATACTGATAGGGGACTGACTTTTTGTCTGTGTGTGTGTGACAGAAATAAGCTGAACTAATTTCTAACTAATGAATAAAAGCAATCAATCATAGCCAGGAAAGGAGGACATTAACATAGAAAGAACCAATATGAGAAGGGCAGAAGAAATTTTTCATTTTTAGTTTGATCTCAGAACTATCTCGAAAATGAACAATGCTTTCTTAATCACTTATGTAATGCTTTTTTATCAGCGGAGTGAAGGTAGCACCCAAAGGGAAACAAATTTTGTATTTCCAGTATGTTCAAGGTAAATCAAGAAGAACAAATTCGTTTTCAGTATTCCTATATACTGAGCTGCTCAAGTTGAGTTTCATTCTCCCAGGCACAGAATAGCATCCTGTTGGCTGGAATTGGCTGAAGCAATTTCAGAACAACTAATGATGCTTATAAGACTCCAGCAACGATAACTATAGCACTGAAACACTCTATAAAGCCTAAGACCCTGCCTATCTTTAAAAAGAAGAGCAGTGAAGAAAGTATTGATTAGCCAACTATTTCTTAGCAATGGAAAAAAAGAACATATAACACAGAGTTGTTAAGTATAATCTTTTTTGATTCTACAAAAAAAAATACAAATTCTTTGTATAGAAGGATCATCAGTCTCTGTTGATGGCAAGACAAAGTAGGTATTGCATATCTAGGCTTTGGTAAGTGTATTGACTTTGCCTTAGGACAGACCTCCAGTGCTCTAAATGAAAATGTTAAAAAAAAAGAGTTTGGTTACTCATTTCCAGAGAGTAATTCTTCGCATTCACTGACAAAATTGAAAAACTTGGCAAGCAGGATTTTCCAAAAGTCTCTACAACCTGGATGATGGATGGTTAGTACGCCTATTAAAAGTGCAGATAATACAAAGTTAGCAATGGCTGTGCACAGGATATAGGATGGGATAACAGTTTAAAAATGACCCTGACAAGTTGGAAGAATGGTCCAAAACTGGGGTGAAATTCAGCAAGTATGAAATTCAGCCAGTGTAATGTTATAAAGAAGAGTAAACATGTTGGTAGGATGGGGACCAACAGATTGTACAGCTGTTTTGCAGAAATGTCATTCAGAAATAGAATGCAGAAAGAGAGGAAGTTCAGTAAGAAGCAAGGAGACTGACAGCAGTTTGGAAAATATTGCTTCTGGATTCATGAGAGGAATGCTGAATGAATCAAAGTTGTTAGAAGATGGATGGGGAACTGCAAACAATCTGAGTTCAAAAAGACTCCTTAAAGTCTTGCAAGACAGTTTTCAAGTCTCTTTTGCAAAAAAATAGATGGTTATAAAGTGTTCTTCATATCTGTGGTAGATAGGACAAAGAATAGTTAGACAAGACACTATGAAAACTAACTGCAAGCTCTGATTTACAAAGAATTTCAGTTCACTGACTGTGGAAATCACAGAGTTTCCACACTGGAGGTCAGGTTAAAGGTTACACAAACTTCCGTAAAGAATGATAAATGTGTAGTTGATTCTGTCTTTGGGTTGGGAATGGATTAAATGACCTTTGCATGTAATTTTCAGCCTCATTAACCACAGTTTTAACTGTCAATTGTGAACATCCTAGGTATTTGCCAGAAGATGATCTACTGCTAAAGAATATTCAGTTCTTTGATAGATTGTCTGAAAATCAAGTAAAACATCTTTCACTGGGGTAAGAACAGTGTACAGATCTTCTCATTCTTATATTTTGTTAGTCATTGCAAAGCTATCGAAATATCAAAACCAATGTGGACGTATATATAGCATGTCAGCTGCCTCATAGTAACCACTGCCAGGAACTGTCCTGCGAGGTAGTTTACATACTTTGAACCAGAGAATCACAGAATCATTTAGGTTGGAAAAGACCTTTAGGATCATCGAGTCCCACTGTAAACTTTGAGAAGCATGATATCCCAAATTTCCTCATATTTTTCAAGAATGAATACATGCAAGTAGACAAGTTCCACCAGGCAGCTGATACTTTTTAAGTGCACAACCTATCTTATCTTGCAGTAATTTATTCATGTAGCCATACCCCTGTGCTCAGTGGAGATACAAGGTAAAGAATTCAAGTCTCACACAAACTAAATAATTAATTTGACTTGTAACACCATACTGAACTATTTAACATGCACCTGGACAAGAGACTGCACAGAAATGTAGAGCCTAGGCAAGGAGAAACTCTAGCAAACCTGCATGTGGGCTGTCCCTCATACAACCTCAATCAAAAGACGTATTTTTCCCTCTCCAAAAAAAAAAAAGTAGAAACAAAATACTCTGTACATGTGAGAAAATTTTACAAGAAAAACTCAGTGGTGATAGCATGTGATGTTGTTAGGTCACATCTCAGGTATGTTCCTGTAAAGCTACTCTTCTAGCCAGTTGTTTCTTTTCTAGACTATCTCTCTTCCTTTGAACATTCTGCATTTCCATCTCACTTGAATATTTTCAAATTATTTATCTCAGTTTGTCAAACACAGTCTTTTCCCAGCATAAGTGGCTTCTCTGGTGACATGAGGTATTTTAGTACTTTAGAAGGAATTTTATGCAATGACAGTGGCAAACTACACATGAGAATCAAAGCCTTACCTAGTATGCTTACATGCAAGTAAAAATCACTCAGGTCCCAAATTTTACTCAAATTAAATAACACAAAATTCCTTAAAGATCTGTAGGGTTACTTGTTGGGTAAGAGTATCATAAAAAAATTAGAGTCATTGATATGGTATATTGTTTTCTTATAAATTGATCACTAGGAAGTAGCTATGTATACTACCTTAAAAAAACCACCTGAGATATTTAGCAAGGGTGTTTTCCTATTATGTTCAAAGGGCTTTTTGACTGCAAGGAAAAGGCCCTCAGAATGATAAGGATTCAATACAGAACTGACATTCTGCCTGGAAAGCAGCCAGGCTTTCGTATGGAAATTTTCTGGTGTGTTTTGATTTTTACTTTTAAAAAGTGTATTGTTCTGCATATAGAGTGAATATTTTTGGAACAGTTGCATAACGTTAAATTTGCCCTTGGTGAATTTTTCTTTGGTTGCCTGAAATACCATTGCTTCATCTTAGTTCTTCTGAAATGACAGATTCATAAGTGCCCAAAGGCCTTTATACATTAACTAGTTAATATGAGATGTCACCATGATTAATGAATGACGGGCTTTTTTTAAAAAAGCAGTACTTTCATTACCGGTTTTCATGACAGGAGCCTGACATGACAGTACTAAAAGTTACATAAGAAGAGGAATAAGAAAACTTCAAAATGTTGAAGGATTAAGGTAAACCCGAAAAAAAAGAAATGCCTAAAGAAGAATAACAAGATAAGGGTATTACAGTGTGAGATATACTTGGGTTTATTCTAAAATATTGAAGAGCCATTTTTGATGATAGATGAAAAAAACATGCTGAAAGCAAGATATGAAATTGTGGACAGGTGAACTGGCAACAAGGCAAAAATGTTTTTTCATCTAAAATGCTTATTTAAAGATGGCTAGAGGAAACCAGAAAACAAATGTCCATGGAGGATGCAGTGCTAGAAGGTGCTAATGGCTGAGAACAGAAGAGTTTAAGACCTAATATTAGAATAAAGTATATAAGACTAAGCTGGAAAAAGCAGGTTACAATCTAAAACATTTTCAAACTCAGAACAAGCAGCCAGCCCACTCTCTTTAATTAAAGGTGCATGTGGACAGGACTGACCATGGAAGGCATTATGCCTGCAAAAAACTTGTAGCTAAACCAGGACTAGTAAAAAAAGACTTCAACAGTTTCAAGCACAGGACCCACGGCTTGTTATTGTTGGTGATAGAAAGTCAGTAAAAGAGAAGCTATCACTATGGGCAGGGTAGATTTAATGGAGGAGGAGAATGGTCAGACTTGCCAGTTCCCCCCGTGTACCTGGAGGTGTAGTGCATCATCTCTGATTTGAGTGACAGATAGAAGCTGAGCTGTTGTACGATTTCTTCCATTCATCTGCCAGGACTCTCGTTACACGTTCAGCCCACATCAAACACAGAGGGATCACAAAGATGTCTAATTTCTGTCTTCTCAACCCCCATCATAAGTCTCTTTGCAACACTTTCTAGCTTAGCTTCAACTACTGAAGAAACGTAGGGATATAGAGAATGGGATTATCTGACAGTATTTTCTTGAAGTGTTCACTAACAAACCTTTTGCCTCATAAGGTTTCACATCACTTGAAGGCAAAGATAACATGCTTTGCAAAGTTATGCTGCTGAAACAGAGAAAGGTAACAGAATGAGAAGTTATGAAAACAATGATCAGAATTTATAGGAATGAACTTGAGAAAGTCCAAGACCCTGGCCCTCTCCTCCTCTCCAATTACCCATTTCTACAAAAGCTGCTGAAACTCCATTTCCTTGAAGACACCAAATCAGGCTGAAATCAGCTGCTGGCTTTAACACGTTCTTGGCAAGAGGACAAACATCTCAAAGAGGTTGCTTCCATTGAAGACCACAACAGCAAAATCCTTACAGTAATCAGTTTAGGTATGAGAATAATTCTGGGCAATTCAGCTTCTTCCCTAGCAGTGGCAGAGTAACAGAGATGTTCAGGGATATGAAAGGAAGGAAACTACTTATCACTTCCAAGAAATGCTCTCAACTAACCTCAACAAGCCCCCTTTATTATTTTTTTTTGACAGAAGATGATGTTTTTTTTCCTTTCTTTCCTCGAAGGTCTCAATCCTATATGCTACAGTGGTTTTCTTTTCATTTCTCACTGTCATCTTTCCTACTGAGGTCCTGCTACTGCAGCCTGTGCTTTCCCTCCCCCTCCACCAGTCTCATTTCCTGCTCCTCAGGATCTTTGAACCTACGTGACACCTACTTCAATAGCAAAACATCACTAAGGGGCCATCGCTTTGTTAGGGGTAGGGAACAAAAAGTGCTTCATCATCATGGGAGAAGCTAGTACTTCTCCAGCTCTGTGCTAGAATTTTTTGTGGGAGGGAAAAACAGCAGCTGCTGTGGTATCCACAATTCCCCAGCACACCACAGCTGTCCTCTGGGACCACAAGAAAAGAAAAAGAGAGGGCACTCAGCCTGACTCTGGGATGTTTACTCTTTTCATCAGTGATTTGCATAGAAGAAACATTACCAAAAAATTAATTACACTTTGACATTGAAATGACTTTATTTCAACTATGCAATACAAAATTTCCTAGAAATGGGGAATGATGCTTTTTAAAATGGCCCAGACCTTTTCAGGATCTCCAAAGGCACTGCAAATCGTTCTGTTTTGGAAGGAAAGCAAGTTTCCAAATGTTAGAATTTCCTATGAAACAGAAATTCAGTTAGACTGAGCTTTTACTGCCAACCTTACTCACCACAGCTTAGAAAGTGCAGCTGTATCTGGTGTTACTGTTCCAGGGCAGTGACAAAGATACTTCCCCATTTGATGGTCTCGTCCACAAAGAATGCATACCCTGTCTTCCTTTTCAGTTAAAAATTAAGGTCTTAAAAATGGTTCCAGAACAATCATTAAAAACAATATATACTATTAATATGCTGCTTAGTCACCTAAATCAGAAAAAGGTCAAAAATAAATTTTATTGCAATGATTACTGAAACTAAAGACCAACAGAGAATGAGGTGGGTGAATTGCGACCTTTCTAAAGAAATAAAATCCCTGGAAACCTTAATAAGCCATCACGGCTCTGTAAGAGTGTTTATTCGTCCACCTGCATAATGCATTTATGATAGTTTTTAACATACAGAGGACCAATTTGTACCTGTACTGCCTGAGGTGCACGATTTTTTCCCTGGATTTCAAAAATGCAAGTGTGAGTGGGAAGGCAGCTGAGGCATTAAAAAGAATAGATGTATGCCATTTTTAAATTCAGATGTTTATAGACATGGTTCTGCTTAAAAAGATCAGCTTAAATCCCATGTTATGTGGGTTTTAACTTCTGTCTATGAAGTAAGTGCTTTAACTCCTTTCTTACACAGGTAACTGTGGAAGTAGAAAAGCGTTGTTCAGTAGGCATCCTTCATCGATACTGTCTGCTGTGTTAAGGCAACACTGCCTCAGGCTCCTGACCTAGGCTATAATTAGGTGCTCTCTCTACTTTTGAAGACCCACAGCAGCGAGGGACCCAGGCATCAGAGCATGCCATCAGTTGTAGTAGTAGGAAAGGGCACTTTCCTTACCTGGGTATATCAGTAGCTCCACGGGCTCACTACAACACAGCAGGGCAGCAACGAGCTACGAGCACACAGTTAAGGTAACACTCCTGCATCCTGGATGTAAAGCAGACATGTCAGATGCAGCACTCTCCCTGTGGTCTCTTCTTCCTTCCATGATAACATTGGAGGGAACACGGGAAAACAAATTGAGTAAATTAACAATTCATTTTTCTTGATGGGGGATTATAGAAAAAGCAGCTTCATGGGGAAACTTGGGACAGAGCTAGACTAATTCAATTTTGGAGATCAACCACCAAATTCCATGGTTTACAAGACAAGATGCTGCTATGTTGAGGAAACCTGTGGGTGCTGAGAGCTGCACCCCTTGCATTGCAGCCAAAGGCCTGATGAAATTAAGTGGTTTTGTCCTTGTGTCTTTCACCTAAAGCAGAAGCAAAGATTCTGCTTTAAAGCTGATTATAACAGATTCCCATCAACATGGTGGTCTGCCCCTCATCATTTGGAAAAATGCTCTAAGGGCTCAGAGGATATTCATCCCCTCCTGGAGTTTGGCTGCTGAGGCTTGGGGGCAGCTTGGGGAAACCGCAGCCGGCCCAACTGGTGTCTGCCTTAGCTCCCAGCCCTGCTTACCCCTCACAGCATTAAGTAAAAGGATATGTACATTTATGTACACCTATGTACTTATTTCTCCCTTCTTTGCTTTAACTCACTGGATAAGCATGGCTTTCTCTCAGTGGGACAGTAACCGTACTGTCCATTAAGTAATATTCCCCTTCAGACAGCTCAAAGATTTAGGTATTACAAAAGGACATGAAAGAAAACCAAGGTAGGCTTAGAGCAATAGCCTGAGACACAGACAAGCTGATAATCAACAAAACAATGCTGGCTGGGAAAAGTTTATATTCCTACTTTCACCTCAATGACCAGTCCTGTCCCAGTGGAAGGACAAGTTGAGGAACCACAGAAATAACTCTGGCAACTTGCCTTGGTCTAGATCTCAAGAAAACTTGGGTATAATATTATCTCACCAGGTGGGTGGCCCATGATGTTGGCTTCAGCATAGGTCTATTTTGTTCGTTGCTGATATTTTTATACACTGAGAAAGAGAAAAAAAAATCTGACTAAAGTCAATCCTGTTGTTCATCCACAGGTTCTATAATACACATGTCTATCCTAATGAATAGTTTAGACATCAATTATTTCTGCTTCTTTCCCATGAGACAGCACCCGGTGTTTGAAATGATGTTTCTTTTCCCAGTGTTGTCATTCTCATTTAGCCCAGACTAGATGAAACATAAGTAGTCAATTCCCACTTCCCTTCTTTGCAGAATTTGCAGTAATAACCTGGAATTACAGTTCAACATAAATTTTTTTTGGCAGATGGCTTTCAGCAAATAAATACACTCAACTTACCAAGCTTTTTCCTGAAGTACAAAAGCTACCCACATCAAATCAGAATTCTAGGAGTTTTCATTTTCACATTGTGGTCTATATTTTGTTCATGAACCATAATGTGCAGTGAGATGTGAAGTCTTATTTGTTCAAATTTAAATTATGATTTTCATATCAGGTGCAGATTTTAGGGGTAGAGGGTAGAAGCAAAACAGAGTGTGAATGGGCCAACCTTAGCCCCAGTTTTTACCGCACCAACTCTCCTGTGTTATGATATGCTACAAAACAATAACCAGCTCTCTTTACCTCTCTCTGCTTTATACCGTGAATCTGTCTGCTTTTGAGAAATTCAGATTTCTGTATGTTTACTCAGACCGCAATAAATTCCCAAACCTTACGTGCATCCGCTTCCTTCACCACTGTCCCCAGGCTCTCTTCCATTTCCTAGGACCACCTACAAAATCACTTACACTCTCCTTAGACCGTTGTGAACACCCACTCCTTTGGCAAAATATCAAAACAATTGTCTACCTTGACAGTTCTTTTCTCTCTCAGACCTCTTTCATTCCACCATACACTTGTCTCTGCTAAGCAGATGTATGGTCTCACTGGTGAGTTTTCTTCCTCCTCCGCTCCACTTTTGCCCTTTCTGTCTCATCATCTTCTCTGTGGATTTTTTTTGTTTCATAAGCTCTACCGCCAGGGAGTCTATGCTACATTTTTGAGAACTACAAAAGGAGATATCTCTTCCAGCAAAAGGTCTTGCTAGAAGACAGAAACCGTGAACAAAGAAAATTCTCTAATTTGATGTTAATGTGAAAAATTCTCAAGGGTTTAATCATTCTCTTAAAATGTCTACTAACACTTGCCTAGAGCTAAACAAGAATGTGGGTATAGCATTAGTATGTGTTATTATAAAACACATTCTGTGAAGTTCTGTATTATGCCTGCAAAACTTCTTTTAAGCAAGAAAAGGTAATGAGTACTGAAATCTGTAATGACAAAAAAAAAAAAAAAGAAAAATATTGTGCTGTGTATGTGATTTTATTTGTTTTTCAATTGATAATGGAAGTATGTTGGTCATTCCATATCCCAATGCCATAGGACTTTCACCGTTAGCTGTACCTTATAACAGTTTTACTTTTATTAGATATACCTTTTCATCATGATATACATCATATGAATATTCACCTCACCACACCACACAGAGTCTGTGCTGCAGCTGCAGAGGTGTAAGTTCATTGGTCTGGGCACCACCAGAAGCCAAGTCTCAGGCTTCCCCTAGGCTCTGAGCTGCCGATGTCCCTTCACACATTCCTTTCTTGCTGAAGAGCAAGCTTTAGTGAAGGTGTGCCATGTTGGCATGGTGCTCAAGATAACACCCACCCACTGTTCACATGGTGATAGAACTTCTGGATGATGTGGAAACAACAATGATCAACAGATAGACTCTTTTCTGGGTTTAGCCAGAGTAAACTCTCACCTCTCTGATCCATGTTCTCCTTTAGAAATTCAATGAAACCTTGATCCCAAAGCAGGCAAGCCTAGAGATATAATATCAAAGTTTACCATCATTGATACATTTTAAAGAGATATGTGAGATAATGCTGTGAAGAGCCATTGGTATCCAGCACTTTTGTCAGGGCAATGTCCATGACAGCAGAATAGATACCCTATGGACTAATAAATTTTGATGGAAAAAAAGCTCAGCAGCAGAATTGTGAAGGCTTGGCAAAGGATCCCTCTTTTCTCCATCTCATTTTCATCTTCTAAGAAGACAAAAACATCTGTAAGAACAGAAAAGGGAGAGAAGGCTCCACAACTAAGGACTCAACCTCCTTTCATCCAGAACTGTAACCTCTGTCTTGCAACAGCCCAAGCATAAGAGCACCCTACAGTGACCAATGCCTTCTACATAACACTCTTCCAACACAGGGAATCATGTACAAAACTTGGCATCACTAGGGAAAGTAATCTAGATTAAGTTGTTAATAACTGTGATGGTAATCCAAGTGATTTTCCCGAGACCTCATAGTCAAGGCACAATTACTTCTCATGGCAGGATTAACACCTCAGCCTGGTGTTACAGGCAGGAGAGGGACAGTCTTGTGGGTGAGAGACCTCCTGAGGTGAGGGAGCCAAAATAAAAACTGTGGTGCTGCCCTGTGGTTTCTCACTGCCCTCACAGCTGTGCTGTGGCTGGATCTTGCGGGGGGAGGGAGAGTAATTTTACAGTCCTCTCATACCCCTGCTAGGTCTATCACCTATCTGCTTTTATCCAGGATCAGCACTGTAGGACAGATCCATCTCTCCTTTGAGTAAGGTGCTATCAGACAAGACCTCCATCTTTTCCTCATCAGCCTTCTTCAAGGGTGCAGCCTGTAGATGGGCTTCCTGACCTCCCTGTCACAGGCTGTCTGGCTCCTGTGGCATGGGAGACCTCACTTTACCAGCAAGATTAGAGTAGAAGAAAGCAGAGATGATAGTGAGAGTGTAGGGATAAAAACAGAGAAAAAGAGAAGATACATGAGAGGTGTGTTTGCAGACATTAAGGTACCAGGTCACAGGCCTTCACAGATGCATCCAGCACTATGCAGGATGCTCTCAATGAGTGGAATGCTGCACAGGGCTGGCAGAATAGCCTCAGGACCTACAGGAGATGTAGGCATGCTAAGTCAGAGCTGGAGGCTAAGTGGGTTAGCCTAAGGCACCCCAGCTGGTTCTCAAAACATATTTTAGGCAACTTATTCAAGCTCTGAGGAGAAAGGATTTTTTGCAAGCATGAAAAGGAGCTCTAGTAATAATAATAATAAAATTTGCTCATCTGTTTATTTATTAATGTATATAAACTATGTGTCCAAGACTTGCCCAGGCTCCTGCTGGCAAATGATAGCAATCTAGTTCATCTAGAAACAAAATTAAGTGTCTAGCAGGCAGAATCAATGTTTGCAAGCCTAAGAATGGTTTATTTAGAAACTTATAACAAAACCTGAGATAGGGAGAAAGCTTCCCAGGGATTTGGAAAGGGCAAGGACATGCTAGGCTGAAAGTTTGATGTGAAAAGCAAAAGATGACCTTAGTTGTGTGAAATTCCCAAGGAATAGGAGTGTGTCTTGAAATAATCAATGAGCAGAATACAAGCACAGAGTACCTGGAAGACATCTGGCAGGTGTTTTTGAGGCAGATAATGGGAATTGCATTCTACTGGATACATTTAAAGCAGAAAGTCACTGAAAAGGAGGTGATAAATCTACTCTTCTCTGGAGTGAAATGACCAGTCACTCCTCCTGTCTTCCTGAAGCCTTGCTAGAGCAGAGGAACATGCTCCCAAATGTCAGATTAAGATGTTACAGCAGGAACTTAACCTGAGCCAACTAACATCAGTGAGAATGGAGAGAGAGAATATGTCTGGGAGGAGAGACCCAAGTCTCTATCATATATTCAGGTTTCCATATATCGATGCTGCATGATCATTGTCTAAGCCAGCAGTTCAGTCTCCAGTATCCTAACTGTAAAAGTTAGGAAGACATCCTTGCTTTGCGGACTTTTAAGTTTTGAATTTTGATGTTACAAAAAGCCATATTTCTAGGTTTACTTGCGACAGGTCTACTAACCAGCTTTACCAGGACTTTGCAGAAGTAAATGTTGATTAATGAGACGAGGCAGTAGTCAATGAGAGCAACAAATGGGTGGGCTCAGGAGGACTAACTCTTGAGAACTAATTAATATGTGGACATGCCATATGGGCTGGCAGTGCACAGTGTAGTTCACTACCTGCTGCCACTCTTGGCACTGAACCAAGAAGGATCAGAGCATCTGTCAGTCCCCAGGATCTGTAACAGCAAACTGCAGCTCAGAGAGCTTCAAAACAAGCCTTGAACATCAAAACTCTTTGGTAAAGCCCTAGAATCAGTGTAGAAATAACTGTATTAAAAATAAAATGTGGAATTATTTCCTATGCAAAAGAAAGCCTCATAAGCCTGCCCCTTTCCTTGTTCCTCTTCTTTGGCTGCAGACTCCTCTCTTCTCTTTAAAACTTTTTTTTATTATTTTAATTGACGTTGCAATCATATCTGTTCTCTGTGTATATCTTAAAATAAAACCTCAGTTTTTCAGCTTCAGTCTCTACCTTTCCCTCCTGTCTTTTCCCAGTTCATTTTAATAAGGTCCAGGTTCTCTCCAAAGAGGTGTTGTAACAGTTACTTCCCACAATTTACATTTACTTAACTGTCATTAGTCTCCAAGGACTTTTCTTTTAAAAAACAAACTTTCTCTAGTATTGCTGTTTATTTAGCCAAAGTGCAGGGAGAGAAATCACTACTCTGCTTCACTTTACCAGCTGAGAGACACACAGCCTAGTTACAAGGTACTGGCAGGAGTGGACATCACTCTTAAAAGCAGGAAACTGATTTCTCTGTCTCACAGTGAATCACACAGAAGCAGCAATCTAAGCAGGGCTACCTTATGCTCTTGTCTCCAGCAGAAAACTGCGTTCAGTGGATGGGGTTTTGTGTAAAATCAAGAATCAGTGTCAAAGACTAAGATCTTGGTGCATGCAAAATGCCTTGTCTTAATCTCTGTAATCTATATTTCACAAGAGATAATTTAAGTTTCACTTGCTGACAGCTGTATTGCAAAAAGGCAGACAATGGCAGAACTCCATGAATAAATTAGGAAAAAATAACCAAAATTACCATGCTTGTTCCTCATTCTCCCATGCTCAATCCTAAATCAGACATTCATTCTGATCTCGATTTCTGAAGTATCAGACCTGACATCAGAGAATAGATATAAATTTTGAACAAAAATCTAGCTGGCATTCAATCCACATCAGTGACCAGGCACAGCTGCAGATTATGCCTCCATCTGAGATGAATGAAGGAAGTGCTACTAGGAGTTTTTCTGCAGGGCCTGCATTAACTTTCCTCAGTGCCTCATTCAAATTATTGGATCTTTCCAAATTATTGGAAAATATTCTGTCAGCTACAATAGCTATTTGATTGAGTTACCAGTGAAGAAAAACGGCTATCTGCTTGAATTAAGGAGATAAACAGTCTCTGCAATATTTGCTTCAGAGAATGAAACAAGGAAAATACAGCTTTCAGCTGAGATGTTTATGTCTGTCTTATGCATCAGCAGACTTGATCATAGTGGAACTTTAATGAGGTATTTGTGCAGAGCAGTTGAAGTTGTCTAATTACAGACTTTTCTAGGAGCATCTTTTGTTCCCAGTGGGACCTGGCCTATTTTCAGAGTAGTCTGGCTGGAAAGAAAGGATTAGTTTACCTGTCTCTATTACTGAAAGCTAACATGACTGAAAGCAGAAGACAGTGCCCCTTTGTACTTGCTAAGAAAATTCTCTCCAATTAGACATTAAGCTCAACTTAATGCTTTAATTGTTGGACGCTCAGAATGTGTTTGAAGTTCAGCAATAAGAAGAGCTACAGCTGACAGAAGTTTGTGGGCTCATTGAAACTGAGAAAAAAAAATCCCAAATTCTATTAGGCAAGAAAACTGACAAGTTTTATCTGAGTAGATTATGCCACTCCATGTCTTCACAAATAAACTTTGTGAATGCAACTTTCTTTCCTATACACAAAATGTTGATCATCATATAAGCCAATTTTGCTGGAAATTAGGCTGAATAACTGGGTAAGGCACCCACAACAGAAGTTCCAGAGGAAAGAATTGAGCATGGAGTAGAGTAGCTGAACTCCGAGTTGTAAGCAGAAAAGATGAGATGTTCTAAAAAATTATTCAAAATGGCCATCAACCTAAAATGGTTCTTTTTCAAGAGGGAATAACAGACCAATAATGTATGCAAGTTAAATTTCGAAGACAGTTGAGTATTTTGTGTGCAATGGCCCCTTTTCCATCAAAATGTTGGCCTTACCCTGGCAAGTCTGGGAACCTCTTTTGGGAAGAAGTATAAATGAAGTCTCACTGCTTGGTTTGCTCTAAGGACTAGGCTTTTTTATCCAAGAGGGACATCATCATTGTCCATGTGTCCAAAGACAATAATGCAACAGTGCAATGGTGCAAGTTTTTGTAAAAGGACTCTCTTCGACATGTGGCTGATCAGGCCCCTCTGAGAAAAAGTGAAGAGAATCACGGTGTTGCAGTACTCTGTTGGGCAAAAATACCAGCTTAGAATAAGCTAGATAAAACTGGGGAATCCTCATAGCTGTATTAACTTAAAAAAATCCATCTAGACAAACCAAGTTTGCTTCTTAGGAAGCTTGGTTAGCCAGGATAGAGCAGTACTGTTAAGTGGCTGGAACTTGTCAAGCATCTAGGTTTGCTCAGCAGTTTTTGGGCAGTTCTGTGGGGCCCTGCCCTGCGCAACAGAGAAACAAGGTCAGGTATGTGTGTTTAATCTAGATAAGTACTCTCCCCTCAGTAGAGATGGTCAAAAGAAGCTGTAACATTTCTTCTAGAAAACAGCAAGGGAAAGTGTTTGCTAGTATATTTTTTAATAAGAGGTCCTGCAGTTATTACAAATTAATGTAGATTAAAATTTACCACCTCATACTAACAAGAATGGCAGCTGAAATACTGTTCATAGGTTTTGAATTTCTGACACTTTGCAATCAAGCCTGATGTTTGCAATCTGCAAGCATGATACTGCAACTTTTGTCTTTGCCAGTATGGAGGAAGGAAACGGATGAGGAGGTACAGATTCAAGTCTCCAAGGATGTATGTGCATTGAAGAATGAGCAGAGCAGCTCAGCACAAGGACCAGGAACCATCCAGAGATTAACTATAGCAATTACCAGGCATGTTCACTAGCTATTTTTGAATCTCTATGGGAATATCTGATAACAGCCATTTAGCCTGACACAGCACTCTCTGGCTTTTCCTGCCAGTACAGCCAGTCAAAGTGCAGTGGAAAGTTTATAAACGTAGCAGTTAAAAATATCTCTAGCTTAAGGGTTTGATCATTGCAAGAGTGAGATGTGTGTCTGGTTTGAGAGTTGAGATGCAATACCTATACCACTCTCAAGCATTACAAGTGCTATTTGGGTTTCACCTACTACAGCATCCTTCCATAAGTGTACTTTTATTCTTCACTAAGAGTTTTCTGTGTTTGGCAGCCGCATAGCCTTCTCCAAACATACCTGGGGGTCAGTCACAGGCTATAGTATGTCTGTTGTACCACAGATGGGATTAATAAGAGATTAATCAGAAAAGGTGGCAGTTGTATATCTAGAGGAATATATTCACAATTAATCTCATTTTGCACTAGTTTTTCCTCTAAAACAATTCATAATAAGTTGCTTTTAAGTTCAAATGTGGAACCAGCCTAACATACATATCTACACTTTTACAAGTCCTCCCTGAAGTTTATCTTCCAGATTTAGCACCTGCCCTCTGTGAGTGAGTAGCATTTTCTGAAACTTTTAATCACATTGTTATAGAAGCTTTTAGTTGTCATATATTCCAACCTGTAACAAGTAAAAAATACTCATCCCATACCAACAGGAATTGTAGAAACTGATCCTGCTTTAGCAGGGGAGTTGGACTAGATGATCTCTAGAGGTCCCTTCCAACTCTGACAATACCGTGATTCCCTAAGTTACCAGTACTCGGAGTCAAGCTCCTACAATCCTGAACTGCTACTTATGCATCTTGCCTTCTATATACTGCAACATCAAACTGTGTTTGTGATTGTCTGTAAGGGAGATATAGGTTAGAGAACTTGGAGTAAAATCTTCTTTTTGCCCCAGACCATGTCCCAGCCTTCAATCTCTCCAACCAGCCATTGGCAAAGTGAATTGAGGCCCCACTGAAGGTTGTTCTACAGAAGTATAAGTAGAAGCATTTTTTCATTATTTTTGCCGCACCACCAACCCGTGCCTCCAACAGAAGAGACTAGGAGGCTTGAAAGAAATTAATAAGGAAGATTTCTTTCTTAGAAACACAAGATACAACATGGTGACAACATTTTTATCAAATACTCTAGGTGTAGCAAAGTAGATTTATATCACCATTGTATATTACTTTCTTTTTCCAAAGGCACTAAATCCAGAATTACAGGACTCTGTTGTGAAGGTTTATAAAAAGACATGTCCTTCAAGTTTGTAAAGAATAGTATCTTCATACCACCACATTCCTTAAACAGTAATTTCAGAACAAACCTCTTCATAAATTTGAAGTCATAGGTGATCTCAGTGGAATGGAGTAAAGACAGAAAAAAAAAAAAATAGTTTCACACTCATGAGCCAGTGGGCTTCAAAGTCTTCAGTGCCATTTGATCCACTCAATAAAGACAGTTCAGATCGTAGATATCAAAGTATGAGTGCCCAAATATAGGTATGGTGTTTACATTTTTGCTCTAATCAATATTGACTATAGCTAGTGAGTCCAATGAGGTACTCTGTTCCCCGTCAGATAAGCCTATATTTGATCAGCTGAATAACTCACTCACTGTCATGGGCAGCACTGGTGGATCACGTGCAGTTGTCTTAGTAAGATTACTTCAGCTTAAAAATATTCCAGGTCTCCCCTCCCCTTTACTAGCTTCTCATCAAAGTAACTTATTTAACTCTGTGGAATTACTTCCTGTGTTGCGAGTTTGAATCAGAAGACCATTGGTTAAACAACATTACATGAAAAACCTTATTATAAACAGTTAACAATCTACTTGTAGAAAGTATCATTCATCCAAAGCCATGCAAACTGGTGTAATGGTAAAAAGACATGGAATTCCTAGAACTGGCATAGATTGAACAACAGTGGTAATAAACCATAAACACCAATTACTGTAAAAAGAATCCACTGAACAGAAAACTATGTTAATGATAATGAAAGAAATCAGAAAGCTTGGAGTCAACTACAGTGTTTCAATCAGTCTGCAAAACAATATAGCATTAGATAATCAGTACGTTATTTCTGATCCACTGAATGAAAGCTGTTATCTGCCTAATTATTAAATTGACAGACATGTTTTCATAAATAGCAGCATACTTTTGCAAAGACCCGTAGCTCAAGTAGAAAGAATAGAAATATCCTGTTTTGTAGCCAGAAGCTGTTTAGGGAGGGGAAGAAAAGAAATTCCCTATGTCCTGGTTTTCAGATTTCCTCTGAGGAGACCTAGAAACATCCATCTCTTCTTGACAAGTGATAGTAGGCTGTACAGACAAAAATATTATGTAAGCACATTTCCATTGACAGAGAAGTCCGAAAACATTCTCTGCTAGACTATGTAATAGGTCCAGATTCTAAAAGCAAGAGTCTTCATTTGAAAATGCCCACTCTCCAGTAGGACTTTTCACTGTAAAATGCAGTAGTTGTAATGTCCCAAGCGTTTATTTTCAGCTCATGTGGAGTACTAAGTGATCTCAGAGATAACCAGGAACAACATATGCACTGATTTAATATGAAATATTTTAATTGTTCCCAGAAGAGAAGTAGGAAGCCAATGTCACTGACTTGTGAAATATAGTCTCTACGTTGAACTGGAGTACATTTATACTCAGATAAAATAAGAGCTGTGTGGCAGATTACCAAATTGGGATGAGCAGTTGGGCTTGTATCTCCTGCTATGTTGCCATGTCCTGTGCACTTTCACATCCAGCTCTCCCTGTAGCCAGCACCTCCTCCAACATTAATTAGGTCTTGTAACATGTTTGTCACTTGGCTGTTCACTCAGTCAGTCCCAGCAGGAGAAATATTTGCAGTAGAGTCTACTCTAATAATCCGGCTGGTGATTAGAGTCAGCAGACCACTTTTTCCCTTTGCTGCAGAGAGTTCAGTTGTGCGTGGGTGGGATTCAATTTACCCAAATATAGTCCACAGAAAGAAAGAAGTACTGCTGGGTAAGATTTGTCTGGACTATTTTAGGCACTGGCCTCAGGATGAGAAGATTTCTACCATCAAGCACCTATTTCTCTTCACTGACAGTACAGTGGGCCTGCGATGACTCACTCAGATGTAGGAGTCTACATCTGGTCTGATGAATCCTGCCTGGAGTCTCTTGAAGATAAGGGCAAGACCTTGAACTGGAGGCAACTTCTTACGAAAAGCAAACGTAAAAGGCAAATGTGTGTAGCAGGCCACATTGCTGAGGAGATAAACGACATCAGGACTGAGGCACTTAACTGATATTGGTGGGTTTTAAAACCTCCCTGATACAAAATGTTCTGTGATTCAGAAATACCTGAGCTTGTTCCTGCTACATTTAATCTTGTTCTGGTGTATATTTCTTTCCAAGTTGGTGTTATACATCGTTAAGTGGAAAGCTTTATGCTTCGATCATTAACAAGGATTTGTTTAAATTTGATAGCTTCTGATAAGGACAAAATTAATTATTTTAAAAGGCAACTGCTATTCCTAAATAAGTGCTTACGTAGGCAAGAGAAGAGCATGTCATTGAACCTCAGCAACACAGTAGATGAACACTTTACCTGCCTGATAAATTTATCTGACTGGGGACATCTTTTAGCATTTCATTTTTAATGACCTATATCAATGTTTCCATACAAATCTATTTTGTACATTGTAGAACAAACAACACCACCTTTAAGATGCTTTATCAAAATATTATCTTAAAATATATTCATGCACCTATTTCAATATAGTTGTTTGGTTTTTTTTTTAAATCAAAAATCTTTTGGCTTCCATTGTACATAACTACAACAATGTCTTCCGTGTCTGCCAGTTTTTTTCCAATGCTTTTATATAGCATGTGAAGTTCTCAGTACTCATCAAGGCTATCGCTAGTGCCAGCAACCAGAGCTGGATGTTGACAAGGCATTCAAAAGATAAGTTTCTTCCACAGATACCTAAAAAGTATCTCAGCAATCCAATGACAGGTTTGTAACTCCAGAGAATCTTGTCCAAGAAAAAGGCTTTAGGACTAATTTTCAAATCAAAACAACAACTAAAAGCCTGGTAATTCTGAAGGAGAAAAAAGGCATGAGCTATCCATTCTTTGTTGAATAGGATGGGTATATTGCCTGAACAGTAACATACACAATCTACATCGCAACTACATGGACATGTGAAAACAGGAAACAATTCACACAGATCAGGAATCATATTCTATACCTAAAATCTGACTCCTGAAAACAGGGCAGATTTTCTTAAAGAGAAAAGCTGGAAATCCTTGTGCGGATACTGTACACCTTTACCTTACTCCAAGGCACAAAGCCACTATATTTTGGAAAGCACAAGATGCAATCACAAAGCTAAATCCTTCTTCCTCCAAGACTTCATTACCAGGTGGATGAAACCTGGGGTGAGGCATGGCATAAGGTATAAAGCTGAAAGCTGAAATACTGAATATGAATATATGAATACTGAAATGTATTAAAAGTTAGATTGAATAGTTAGTTGAATAGTTTAAATGTTTACATCATTGTACTCCCACACATAGGCACCAATTGGTGTTCTAGTACTATTAGATAAAAAAAGACTAATTTATTTCTTTTTATTTTAATCATAGCACTTTCTTCTCTGACTGCAGAATATGTGCAGCACTTTTCAAAATCAGTGGGTGTTGCTTCTTTTTTGTAGCTGAAGAATTGGGCCTCATTTTTAAGGGGATTTTTTAAACGCTTCTTCAACTGCAGAAATTGACCCACTTTCCTGATAGTGGAGATACCTGGTAGAGCCAATACTTTTTTAACTGAAGCCACAATACAGGTCATAAAACGTTTGGGCAAAGAGTCAACCTTGATTTTTCTAATTATATGTTGGATGAGAGCACTGCATTCCAACTGGGTTCCTCAAGCCTTAAGATTGTTACAGTTACTTTATCCCAAATGAACTATATTCTCATAAATTGCGGGGACGACCTGCAATCAATTGATACAATTTGCAGAGTTTTGAATAAAATATTGGACTTCGTTTACACACACAGTTACCTTGAGTGCCCCTTGCAAAAGCATGATCGTGATTGTGCAGTTAGATATGATCACTTAGCTATGGATGCATGTAACTGAGCTTTCTCTTTCTTAGACACTTCTGAAATGTTGGGGTTTAGTGGCTTAAGACATTTTTGTTCACATAACTTTCTTTGATGCTCTTACTAACATTTAAAATTGGAGTAGCTGAAGTCTCATAGTGGAACAATTGTCACTTTTGATTGCTAGGAAGTAGTGAGTAAGTAGGGGGAAAACCAGCCATGCAATACAGAACAAATACATGAGCTTTTACTTGTTTAAATCCATGCAGCATTTTGGGCATGTATTTCACATGTAAAATGCTTTAAAGCCACCCACTTGCTCTCCTGTCTCTGGGGTGTCATTCCCTAGCAGAAGTCTTCCCTGCTGGTATTTGATATACATGACCATTTGAAAATGACATTTTCTGTGATTTTCCTTCCCTTTATTCCATGCTTTCCTGGCAGCCAACAGATTCTCACTTACTTCTGGTTTTAGGAAAAAAGAAGAAATGAGAGAGGAAAAGGGATAAAAGAGGAGAATGGTGAAGGAAGAAAGAAGTAAGAAGGAAAAAGAAGAAAAAAAAGAAAAAAATAGTTTTATGAATAATTATTAAGATCTCAATGTAGCTGCATTTTCACTTTTTACAAGAAAAAAACATGATCCTATACATGACTAGATGGCACTCCAAGGCATGAGGTAAGGTACTGATGTTTCAATATTTTTCTTTAGAAAATTGAACTGAATGAATTCAGCAGTGCAATATTGCAACATTCATTTTCAGTCCCTTCATATTTTCACTTAGCTGAAAATAGAAAATGATTCTGTAGAGCTGAATCCAAATACAAGACAAATGTATTTATTGCGTTTCCTTTACAAATGTACAAGGAAATTGCTTTGAGTGCCCATGTAACAGAAAGTGTTTTGTTTAACTGAAAAAGCCTTTGTGTTTTTCTGCAAGACATGAAAATATATCTCTCAACACACGACTGTATTGAAGTAAGAGATATTTGACGCACGCTAACATGCCCATCTCCTGAACAGGTGGTGTTCTTTTTATGTACTTAACAAACAGTCAATATTTCAAAAGCGTAAGAAGTCCTAAGTCAGTTTCTTTTTCATAATACTTACAAAGAAGCAATATTTTTTAAAGAAGCTTTTAGCCACAAGTTAAATCTTACTTGACAGAAGCAGAAAGCAACTATGAACTTTCTGCAAGAGCTAAGTTGTAAGTCTCGATCTCTCAGAAGCTGAAACATTTGTGACCATGAGTTGATCCTACTGACCCAGTGAACTCACATTGGGAAGTACAGCAGAGCACTCAGCCCAGCACTCAACCAGCTGTCTACATCTTCAGTAGACACAACCCTGTCAGCAAAGCCCATTCCAAAACAACTGCCTTGTCAAGAAGTAGTATTAGTCCAATATAATGCAATTCTAACATGTCTCTGCTGCTTTTAGGATTCAAATTATTATCTTTGCACACTAGTTTAATTGAGATTTGAACATCACATTTATTATTGAAGACATATTTCTTGGGCTTCAGAAGCAACAGCCAAATAAATAACAGCATTTCCACAGACACTTAGATGCCTAAAAGCCTTTAACATCCAGCTATGAGACTTTTGCTAGGTGCTCATGGTAGTTGGTTCTGCTTCCATGCCAGCAGCAGTGATAACTGGCTGTTACGGGTGTGCATATCGGCTGCTATGAGGTCAGAGTGGTGCCATTCCCAGAAGACACCCAGAGCAATTCAAAGTGTGTGCCAGCCTTCTTTCCCAGGGAAAAATCAATGCCAGTGATAATATGATTCATTAATAGAGTTAATGCCTATAAACCTCATTCAAAATCAAATCGTTAGAAATTATATTGATTTCTTTCTGAAAGAGATCAAACCTGAAGAAGAGCTTCCAAAATATACACTGTAACACACTTTTCTACCTTATTAAAGAGGTTAATACAAATAAGATCTGTTATTCAACTGTCTCTGTCAAAAGGTGATAGGCCTGGAAGTAATTCCTGTCAGATGAAAGACAGGAGAAGGGTTTTTTCTGGTTTCAGTAATTCTGGGAAAATTACCTCAATACTCTATGCAAACAGATTAAGAGCTAGCAGTGCAATAAAAACAAACATAGATGAATTTTGGAGTGTATGTCTAGTTTTAAACCTACCCCAGTGAAAAGTGACTTGAGTTTTATGATCAGACTTTAAGAGGTACATTCTTGACACATTTTTGAGGACTACATCGAATAACAACATAGAAAGGCCAAAATTAGCAGTAACAAACAGTAAGGTTCCTGATAAAGTGTGTAAGGAAAAGAGCAGCTATCTTTGCATTGAAAAGAATGTGAACTGTTTAGTAATTGTTTATTTGAGGAACAAATATAGAGTGAAATAGGAACCACTGCTGTGCAGAAAACGACTTTGAATAGTTCTGTTCCACTTCTAAATACTTATACTTTTGGAATATCATGAAAAGACTATTTTGCTAATTTAAGTTACTCAGTAGTGTGAGATAGTTACTGGACAGTGTAGAGGTAAGATGACCAAAAGGTAGTTTGTTTTTTTTTAATTTGACTAATATACAGACAGGAACAGGGAAATATTCAAAGAACTCATTTCTCAGAAGAAGATAAAAGAACCTGGTTCGTCAGTCTGTGAGACTAGAAAGTTAATAAACAGCTTTCTGGTGTTATCTTCTGTTTTGTTTAGTCTTCTCTGGAGTTTAATACTAATCATAAGGCTACCACAATTAACCTTAGTAATAAAAATGAGAGAGCTTAAGCTTGATTAAGTTTCCATTAATGACTCATATGAGAGTGGGGAGCACTCTTTATGCAGTTTGTATACAATCTGAAATTTAACGTGAGTTGTGAGCTCTTTGGATGTAGAATTAAAAGGAAAGAAGTATCTTAATTAGATAGAGGAGCAGTCTGAAATAAATAGGATGCAATTCAGCAAGGACAGGTGAAAAGGTAGGAATAATCAGCTGCACAAATAGAAGACAGGAAAGGACTTGACTTAATAAACATTAAGTTTTGGAGAAGAAGGTCAGACCTGCAAATTGAACACATCTTTCAGTGCCACTCAGCTGCACTGTATATACCTCCTTCTAGCTTGTAGAAACAGGTGCATTTTATGCAAGATGTAAAGTTATCCTCACCTTCCTTCCAGCTCCAGCATGACCTCAGCAGGAATCCTGCCTCTCTTCCAGAATACTGTAATTAAATAAAGACAGGAGCAATCAGCATGTAAATAAGAGAGCAACAAGGATAGTCAGAGTCCAAAGAAACATGGCTGAGGGGTGGTTGAAGACTGAGAGGAAACAGTCTTTTATGCAACTCAGGGTACAGAAAAGGCTGTTGCAATTAATTGGAGAGAATTTGCTGGTGAGGGATGTGTCTTCCAGGACTCCAGAGCACTGCGTTTCTGGTAAGCAAAGCGACTATTCACCTAATATAAGCCTTTAAGTTTTAGGTAGTGAGTGGATCCATTCTCCATAACATGAACACCTCTGCTGTCCATACAGTTCACATGGAAAGGTTATCTACAGACTGTTGCAAAATACCAGTGCATATGCTCAGTTACAAGTAAATAGGCAATCAGGCTGGCAAAAAGCAAAATGTTTCAGTGAAGGTAGAGTACTGTGCATCGAGAACACCTTTGCCTCACAATGTGACCGGCAGATTGTAACTAGAAGACACAAAGTCTGCAAACTTTTAAAAGTTGGTTATATGACTATATAGTCAACTGATAGTGGTAGTTGTCTTGTAGGCTTCCAATCCATTTCAGATATGTACTTTGTAAACTATATGAAATGAAACTGAGAATGAGAAAAGGAGAATGAGGAGATACATGGCAAGAATTCAACTAATAAGTGAGATGCTACAGACTGAAACCTACCTGCCTTGTTATTGCAGATTAGCTCCAGGGTAAATGATTTCCCTCAACACCAGTGTCTGGTCAGCTGCGTAGCCCTCTCACCTCCATTAATTCTACAGGCTTTTAAACACCTAGTTCATATAGAGACGTCCATATGTCAGGGATTTAATTGTGGGTCTGAAGCCTACCCTGAGTTCTTTCAAACACCTTCATGGTCCACCTATACCTGTTCTTCTTGACCTTTTCTTGTTCTCACCGTCCCAGTATTTTCTTCTGCTCCTTTTGCTTTTCTGTTAATTTCACGGAGCTTTTCCATGAACAGCCAAAAACCATCACCCAGATAGCCCTTGCTGGTGCTATGTGAGAAGCTGACGTAGAGACCCTCACTAAGGTCCAGAAAGGAGCTGAATTACTTAAAAGGGGTCTTAAATAAATGAACCCAATCACAAATAGATTTCCTTTGCTGAAGGACTCATGTATGTGTATATTTTTCTGGCATGTTTTCTACTGCTGGGGGAGAAGGTAGTGAGGAAGAAGGAAACCATGCCTGATAGCTGCATCTCTGTCCCTTTCCACTGTTGTGAAGAGGGAACATCTTGTAACAATTGCATAGTAAAGAGAGTCCTGTCCCCATCTTGAGTTGTCTGCACTCTGCTAAGACATATTCTGCCTTCTCATCCAACTCATTTTATGTAATTGAGCAGCATTTGTTTGCGCTTTCTCTTGCCCAAGCACCAGACAGAATAGCTTTGCCTCCTATTTTTTTTTGTATAGAAACCACTTGTGGTTTTGTAGATATTGTAGGCTTCGGGAGGGGGAGGAGGGGTATGACATTTTCCAGCAGCAAAACAAAGAAGAACCTGGTCACTGATTGAAGCATTTAAATTCCAAGTGTTGTGAGAGAGAACAAAGTGTAAGCAGAAAAGAAAGTGCTCTTGCATTCAATGTGCATTTTTCTGCAAATGCTCCTCCTAACCCTGGGCTTGAATGGCAGCTGAGTAGTAGCAGCATTTATTTCCACAGGCAAAAGCTGTTGCTGTAGCCGAGGTCTCTTTTTAACTTTTGCAAAAACATTGTCAGCCAGTATGAAGACATTAACAGAAGAATCAAAGAATGTGCCGAATCTTAAATATTGGTGTTCTGGCTGCAAAACAGACAAACTAAAAAGGCCTAACTGCTGCTTTGATGTTCTTGGAAAGTGAACCCAAGAGCTGTGAACCCACTCAACGAGCGGTTCCCCTAGATGTCTGTATGCAGGCAGTTTGCTCCATTGGCAGTGTAGTATAAATCATAATGAAAGCTGACTCCTTTGCAGGCAATAAGGGATACACTATCACCAAACCACACACACGTACAAAGTCCAGTATTTTCCTTTCATTTATTAGATCACTTGCTACAAAACCCACATGCAGAAAGGTTCTTGTCAGGCAATCTTTCAAGCTGAAGAAGGAGTCTGCCCGTATGGAGGTTGCTACAGGGAAACACAAACAGAAATGATCTTGTAGAATGATGTAAAGGAATTTTGCATTTGTACTCTGATCCAGCAAATCCATGCAAAAGTATGTCTCAAAATATTTGAGGGGTATTTGGTAAAGACATGGTGACAGAATAGTTTTCTAAAAATTTAGTTAGCAATTTTTAACCAGACTTTATTTTCCACCCACATGAATATGCCAATTCAATAATTTGCATATATAGCAGGGACACACTTGCTTTAATTTAGCTTTCCAAGGGAAATGCTCCTGCCCTTCCATCACTTTTCCTGCACTGCCTGTGGCAGAACCCAGAAGATGCATTTCACAAGGCTGACAGCCTTCCCATTGTGCAGCCAAATGCCTAACAACCCTAGAAGTCTGAGCTTGACTGGAAGTTGCAGAAATTACAGCTTCCATAAGTTTGCCTTGCAAGTATTTTGAGCTCAGAATCACTGGGGGACTCTTTTTATTTTGCTTTCAAAGTCAGAGAATATGTTTGGCTTGTGAAGCAAGAGCTCTGGCCTTCTCCCCGTAAGCCTTCGAAAATTGGTATTCCAGTGCAGATCAAAACCATTGTTATCACAAAGGAAAAACCATGTAGGGGATCCTAGGTTTAGACCTGTCCAACTTGTCAGGGCCATTACATATTTATAGGCGACTGAGGACAACTAGATACCAGAACAGTTTGCTTCAGGAGGTGGCAGAATCTCACCCAAAGGAAATTATTTAAGAACAGGGGAGACTCATATTCGTTAGTAACAGTCTAGGAAGAGCTGAACTTGCTGCAAGGCAGAGCATGACCTGACCTGACCCCTGCAAACTTCTCTGAGCCACATTGCTTTTATTCCAGGTCACTGGGCAGAGCAGCATCTTGTTCTTTTTCATCTTCCTGGACAATGTTTACATACTCTGCATTTGAAGCTCTTGAGATCCAGGCAGTTTTTAAGCACAATATTTCCAAAGCAAACCTTCAGAAAAGGTCGTCTACAGGTTGAGTGACCAGTTTGCAGAGGAAAAGCTGTATGCAACTCTTCAGCAAATTCTTGCATTAGGACTTTGCTCTCTCCTCCAGTGGAATAAATCCGCTCTGCTCACCAGGAACTGACAAATGAGAAAAATGCAAGCAATTTAAATGGGAAGGATGGAATGAGGAAGGAGAGAGGCTGCAGGGTCAGCTGCCTGAAAAATGTATGAACTTTTACTCTGCCAGCTATTAATGAGAGCAGGTTTGAGGAGGCTAAAGTATTAATGTCTTTCACCCCTAGATATTAATGACTGAAAAACAGCTCAATGCTAGATTCTTTAAATGATACAAAGCTGAAAAATATATGGCTCCTTCAGAGGATGCTGCCTGCAGCATACTCACACTGCAATCAGTAGGCTCAGATCTGATCAAACGGAAAATGCCAAAGACACTTCCTACAAGGCCCCAAGAATAGATTCCCACACCCGGTGTCACAACTAGCCCCATTCTTCTGGGAACCCTCAGATGTGAATGAAGAGCGGGAAATGGGCTGGTTAAAGTCACCCAGCAGACCACTGCCTGCCACCTTTCTTTCCTGCCACCTCTTTGGTGTACTAACAAGAAGTGACCATATGAGCCCTCATCCCAAACCAGATGGGCATGGATTTATGAGTTGAGAGGATGCATGAGCTCAAATATTGAAGTCTACCTGTGAAATGCATATAATTTAGTTACAAGAAGAGGTCCAGTGAACTCAGAAGGAACCTAACCAGTAAGGACGTAAATATTTAGTTGAAATTGGACAATTTGTTTTTCTTTGTTGTAAGAAAGCTCCTCATTCCATGTTAGAAGTAGTTGATTCTTTACTGTTATGTATAGCAACCTGTACTTCCTCCCTTAGCTAATTTTAACTAGTAGGCCAATTTTTCACCCTTAGGAACCAATTCTGGTTACCTGTACACTGATTCTACATGGCTGTGTAAAAACATTGGCTCTAATACAATTGCTCTCTATTCATTGTGGTGTAAGCACAAGATAAGGATCGGGCCCTCAAAGCACAATTTAAACTTGACCTGGATGATTCATGCCTTTGAGATCTCAAAATGAGATTACTGCAAAGTGCTTTATAGTGGGCTGCCAAAAGGGCTAATCCATTCCCTGAAGCTAATGCACAGTACAGTGACTTGATTGTTATCAGAGGTGGGCAGAGAGGGATCTGCCTACTCACTACTTGTCTGTCAGCATTTGCTGCTTTTTGGTGCCCAGAAAAGGTCTACAGTTCTGCTTTTAGCTTTTAAAGCTATTAATGGGCTGGAAATTGAAGTTGCCAAGGACATCTGTAAATGTGCCTTAGGGACTTATAAATACTTTATAATATTGAATTGTTCCCGCTTTTGCTAGCCACAGGAATCCTATCAGACCGATGGGGGTAATTTCCAGTGACTTCTGTCAAACTGAACATGAAAACAAAATGGTAGAATCTGCCGTGCCTTTCGCATGGAACCACCTCTGGCAATGCCATGGTATGAGTGGGCAGGCCATGAACTGCCTTTCTGACCAGAAGCCCCCCATCAGTCTTCGATGATCAGATTTAAATTAATTTGAACTTGCATCTTCCCATGTGAATTTTCTTCTTTTGGTACAAAATTGAAAACATTTCTATCATATTAAAGTCCTTCTCATATTTCTTCCTGTGCTGATAAATGAGGATCAAAACACAAGCACACAAAACTTTGTATCACATTCACATAAAACCAGGCAGGCTTTGGCAGAAGAAATACACCTACCATAGAGATGGATTCTGCCTGTAGTATGATTTGCCCAGAAATCCCTTGCTGTGAGTCCAGGAGTGCAACAGCCAGTTCCTCTACCCCTGTCTGGATGTAGTTGTGACAGCACAGAGAAACACACAGGAAGAAAGATAAATTGAAGTATTTGCTGCAATACAGAAGATTAATACAGTGCTCAATACAGGACACAGGAAGTTAGGTAGGTATTTGCAGATCTATTGTAGCACACTGAATTTCCCCCACAGAGCACATGATGACGTTCTGGGAATTTTAAATTAGTATGCATTTTGTCAGCCCTTATTCTTTAATAATGTCCTTTTTAATAGGGACAGCTGGATCCAAGGCAATCCCATCAATCAACACTGCCAGCTGTGACGATGGTATTTACACCGTTGACTCTTGTCCACAGTTGCAGGGCTCATGACTTCGGAATTACTTGCCTAGTTTCAGGCTTCCAAATTTGAAATGTTTGACAGCAGGAGACTGGAGAGATTTGCTGTCATTAACAGGATCTAGGAACAATCGTGTGTGCCAGCTCCTGGACTTACCTTTATTTCTACTGCACTCAGGTCAGGCAATCAACCGACATCCCTTAAAAACTGGCTCCAGTCCTTATACTGACCAGCAGTTTGATTATAAAGGCTGAGAATTGCAAGTGTTAATGGTTACATTAGCTCTCAGTGGAAAACATAAGTACTAGGGTGGAAGTACAATATATTCCCATAATTAAAAGTCAGCAAAACCCCCACCCATTTTTATCTCCACTTCATACATGTCTGAATTTGGGAAAACAAGACTATGCTGTCATATAGAATCATAGCATCATAGAGTCATCTGGGTTGGAAGGGACCTTTAAGATCCTCACGTCCAATCATTAACCTAACACTGCCAAAACCACCACTAAACCACATCCCTAAGCATCACATTTAGCCATCTTTTGAATACCTCCAGGGATGGTGATTCAACCACTTCCCTGGGCAGCCTGTTACAATGCTTGATAATCCTTTTTGTGAAGAAATTTTTCCTAATATCCATCCTAAACCTCCACTGGTGTAACATGAGGCCATTTCCTCTTGTTCTATCGCTTGTTATTTGGGAGAAACAAGAAGTGACATAGGTCTTTCTGGAAAATAATTACTGTTAATGAAATTAATACCTTTCATGTAAGAAGCATGAATGGAGAACACAAATGTACACACCTTACTGAAAATGGAAAGAGGGAAAACCCCCCAATGTATTTTTAAAAGGTAAAAGTCCTGTGATTTCATCAAATTCTAGCAAGAATGTAACGGAGCTTGATCAGAACTATCATCATTTTGCTTTGTCAAATCCTCAGATGATCCTTCAGACTAAGGAGGAGTCACGTTCCAAAAATAGGAGCTGAGAGAAAGAACTATACAAGGTATATGAGGGATTGCTGGAGGCCCAAGGTTATCTCCAAAACATTATTTTAAGGTTTTTCAGAACTTTTAGGCCATAACACTTTACTTGTTAACCTCCTCCTCACTTCCCCTCCCTTATTGTGCATTTGCTTATGGAAGCTGCAGGATCAGTTGTTTTGAGGAACTGTCCTAGTGCCCCTTTCTGCAAAGCAGTGAATGCATGGCTCCCCAGAGAATGAATCACCTGCAATAAGATATGTCTGGAACAGAACTGAGTTTAGGAGTACCAGAAATATCCAAGATCTTCCTAAGAAACAAGAGACAAAGTAAAATGCAGCCTAGAGGAAATGGCAAAATACAAGGTTGTGAAAAGATCCATGGCATCTCAGACCAACAGTTTTGTTTTCTGCAGATGCTTTTCCTTGACCCTCCTCCAAGAGTTTTGAGAATTCACTATATAATAACTACCTCCAAGGCCTAGATGGCATTTAGAGGTTTTAAAATATTCCTTCTCTTGTACAAATAGTTTGTAGCTTCTCTTTCATCATGCCCTTAGTGTTTCCCAATGGAAGCACAAATTCTCTAAGAATGGGAGGACTTAAGGGACTCTTGCATAAGCCCATCACATGGATGGAATTTATTCTTCTCTGACACCTTTCACATAGAACTCCTTGAAAGGAGTTAAAAAAATACCTAAATGTATGAAAAACATTTACTTGACATAAAGACATAACTAATCTTCGTCTAAACTGACAGAAACTGCACTTTTCAGTTCTTCCCTAAATTTAACCAGCAAGAACTTTAAAAGCAAGCCACTGTTCATAGAAAACTTTTCCCATAGCCTCTACTGATAAAACATATGGTGGTGGACTAAGCTGTGCTCTGCTCTTCAATGACAACACACAAGACAAGATTTTTCAGACAGTGCCGGGTGTCCCAAGTACTGAGAAAATAACATTGCTCTGGTTTGTGATGTCTCAGAAGCACTTCAGCTTCCTTTACCAACAGGTCTTGAAAGGATTCCTCCAGGTTCCTAGATGTATTTTTGCATCCCAGGCACACTTTTCAGATATCCTCCCACTCTGAAGCTATTTCTTGTACCAGGCCCTATGCTTTCCCTCCTGAAATTCCCCCACTTTCTGCAGATGGGATTTTCCTGTAAAAAAGGCTCTTTCATGCTTCAGAAAAGGACTTACCATGCATCAGCTGGTCTGGGGCAGCTTTTCACATGCATGTTTTTTGGTAAACACAGCACAGCTCAATGCCTGTTCAGTCATATTATGCTTCATTTGCCATGGGTTAAGAACTTGCATGCAATTACTGTTAAACTCTTAATCTTATCATCTGCCATTCCTCAGAGAAAATATTGCTGACCTGCACATCGATTTATAAGTAAAGATCTGGACCAGCTCATGCACTTGCCTTGCACTGGGGAGAAAGCCAGTACGCTGAAATCATTACAGCTATTCACGTGAGCAACAGCTTGCCAGGCTTGAGCACGGGGTTCATCACTGGGACTGCCCTCCATCATCATAATCAGTCTCTTCAAGAGCAACTTGGTAACAAACAATGCTTTTGCAGATCTGATTTGCTATTGAAATTCAATGTGTTGCCATCTGCTTGCCAGATTTCTACAGCTATGCAAACATACTTTCTATCTAAAAAGCATTCGTTTACTTTTTCACTGTCCTTGCACTTTAATGTACTAAAGATGACTTACAGGCATCTGACAATTTTCCTTGATAAAGAAGATTTAGCAACAACTTTAGTCTGTGGGCTTAAAAAACCTCACAAAAACCAGCCCCTCTCTGTGTGCCTTGTATTTAATCTCATGTTCTTGTGGAGGAGATTTGTGCATTGACAGAGGTGAAGGCAACTGTTATTTAATGACTACTGAAGGAGCTGTAGACTGTATCTTTTTTTTAGGTCCAGGGGACTGTATATTCAACGTAGCTACAAAGAGTTGAAGCTGTGCTAAAGGTAATGTTCTTGAACTTTTTAACCCACTGGACCTCCAAACCCATATCTCCATTAACAAGAACTAGGAGGCCAATCAGACAAATACACAGAATGCAAGTTTAGAGCCCAGATTTTCTTCTGCCCATGGTGAAGATACCATTATGTCTCTCTAATTAAAAGAAAGCCTGCAGTAGCCAAGTACCAATATTAGCTTGAACAGCCTAATGACTTCTCTAGCATGTGTCCTTTGATAGCAGTCTCCAACAAACCACTGATGATACAGATCTCTCTTACGGGAAAGGAGTGACAAAAACTGTTCTAGCAGCTTAACTTCTCCATACCAAAGCATGATCTAACTGCTTCCTAGCCACCTGTGTAAGTAAAATGGGGCTCCACTGTTGTAGTAATTAACTTCTAATATTTTCAGTCTGAAAAACATAGACCGCTTCAGCTAATGGCAAAATTTACATAATACTTATTTTTTCCAAACCAGCCCACCCACCTTATATTGCATATATGCCCTGACTGTGCTTACTACCACAATGAACAACTGTATCTCCTCCAGGGCAAAGATCCAATGACACATAACCATAAGCATGTCATTCTGTCGTATTTCTACAGACAAAATTTATCTCCATACCTTAATTAGGAAACAACCCTGTCTTCATCTAGAGAACCAGTAAGTTTTAATAGATCTTAAGTTCCCAAACAAACTTTTGGTAACGCCAAATGTAAAGTACTTGTTCTGTGATAAAAGTGGTTGGGATTCACACCTGTGTAAGTAGCTACTGACACACGGACAACAGTTCTCACCTTTTTAAACATCACTAAAAATTCCCATATAGTCATGCATGGTTATCTGAGCAGAAAACCATGAAAAAAAGATAGCACAGTGCCCATAAACTGACGCATTCAATCCCCAAATGGTTTGGACATACACAGAATGTGTATACAGCAGTCCCCTCACTGTATTTGCTTCGTAAAGATCAAGTTTATATTCTGGAAATGTACTCACTTTCCATCATATGAAAAATCTAGGAAAAATCAGAAGTATGGAGCTGAAGGAGGCTACTTTTGTCCTTCATTCCCATACCCTCTAACATAGCAATAAAATGAGAGCAGCTTCATGCAGGATGACTCAAACACTATATGGCAAAAAAAAAAAAGGCAATTAGTTAAATGGCAATCAAGGCTTCAAGTTACAAAGCAGGTATGTCAAAGGCTCAAAAGGACAGAAAACATTTGGTAATGCTCTCCCTGTACACTTTTGATCATCGTAAGCGTTTTCTCTAAGGAATTTACACAAACAAAAACTTAGCAATTAACTAAATATTCAAATAAAAATATTTAAAAAATCAGGAAAATCCTAAATACTTATTAATTACACTGTTGAACCTCAAGTGCTGATAGCACATTTTACCTCCCTAAAGCAGATTCTGAAGTCAGCTAATCAATAGTCAAGCAAACCTCTAATTTGTTCCATAAATAGAAATGCATTCACCCACTTTGCAGAGCACAAGGAAAAAGTGTCATTCCCAGAAAGTGGGTAGGTTGAAAAGCTGCAACTCCTGGTAACAAGAAGTTTGAAATTCTGTCAGCTGAATGCATGAGATAACCTTGCATGACTTGGTTTCTAGAGGTAGTAACCAGCTGATTTCTTTGCCTGCAATAGATTAATATGGATATAACATTTTCTGCCAATTTTTCTACTGCAGAAACTGAAAAAAAAAAAAAAAAAGAAAAAAAAGGGAGAAGCCAAGAACTTACTTACGCTTTTTGGGGAAAAGACAGAAAGTATTGCAAGAAATATGATTAAAGGCAGAGTGGAAATTTTAGAGGCAGATTAAATTATGACTGTATTTTCCTCAGGAGATTTTCTTCAATAGCAG
>VXBJ01002859.1:0-46676 GCA_013400055.1 Nycticryphes semicollaris | reverse complement strand
TCTTTTTTCCACTGTTTGCTTTCTAGACAGAGAGGGCCCAAGCTTCTTGCATAAAAAGAAGGAGAGGAAAATGGCACATTCCCAAACACACTCTCTCAGTCCCTGGAGGATGACTTTTCCCTTCTAGAAGTGAGCTAGTTTTGTTACCAGCCATTTTCTTTATTCTTATCTCTATTTAAATGCCTGATTCTTCAAATTCTCAACAACAGTTCCGGTGTGTAGTAATGAATCCTCCTTTCAGTCTTCTGTGCAGGATCAGATCCCAGATAAGAAGCTGTCTGCAAGGTAAGAGAAGCCTGTTCCTTGACCCCACTAACTTTATATGACATTCATCTTGCTATCTTGTTTTCACTACTTCCTGGAGAAAATGTTTCTCCTTGAGGAACTCTAGTTCCTCCTTTAGGGCTAAGTGATCTTGGAGCACTGAGGATAAATAGGTTGAATTGAATTGAAGAGTGGCAGAACTGCTGATGGATGAGGCCTCCAGGAGAGCAAGTAATGCCTACAAAGCACAGAGGTGAGCAGTAAGCTGCAGTACTTTGCTGTTAACACCACTTGGCTCATTTGGTCCTCTCCCTGTTCCCTCTGAAGCACCCTGATTTTGTCCCATTCAGAAAAATTCTTTTTCAGCACTGGAGGGCAGTAAATGAAAGACTGCCCATGTTCATTAGGCAGTGCATTTGAGCAATGAGAAAATACAAGACTTTTTTGTCAGTACACCCAGTCTTTCTGTGTTTACCTGACATTGTGATGTAGGAGAGTGCAATATGAGTGCAATAAGAGGACATTGAGCCAGCACTGTGCCCTTGTGCCCAAGAAGGCCAACGGCATCCTGGGGTACATCAGGAAGAGTGTGACCAGCAGGCTGAGGGAAGTTATCCTGCCCCTTTACTCTGTCCTGGTGAGGCCCCATCTGGATCACTGGCACCAGTTCTGGGCTCCCCAGTTCAAGAAGCATAGGAAAATGCTGGAGAGGGTACAGCAGAGGATCACCAAGATGATTAGGGGCCTGGATCATCTCCCTTATGAGAAAAGGTTGAGGGACTTGGAGAAAAGTAGGGTGAAGGGGGATCTGATCATGACCTATAAATACTTAAGGTGTGGATGTCAAAAGGAAGGACCAGTCTTTTTTCAGTGGTGTCCAGTGAGAGAACAAGAGGAAATGGGCACAGAATGGAACATAAGAAGTTCCATCTAAACATGAGGAGGAACTTCTTCACTTTGTAGGTGGCAGAGCCCTGGAAGAGGCTGCCCAGAGAGGTAGCAGAGTCTCCTTCTCTGGAGACATTCAAAACCTACCTGGACAAGTTCCTGTGTAACCTGCTCTAGGAAGACTTTCTTTGGCTGGGGGACTGAAAGCTCTGGCCCAGATTTTACATCAATTAATTTAAGTCACAGAGCTGTAACACCTATTACTTGTGATGCAGTCACACCAGTGGAAGGACCCTGCTGCTAGAACTGATCACGCTGATGTTCCACAAGAGAGCTAGAGCAGTATAGCATCAGTAAACGGTGTACTTCTGCCTACATGAGGCCCATTTTCAGTCCCAGAACTGGGAAAAGCTGAGTAGATACTTTTGCCAGATACATCTGCCAGATACCTCAGATCCTCCTGGTGAATGGCAAGTTACACCCGCTGAGTCCAAAGAAACCATAGGATATAATACATTTGCCATACAAACACTGATTTCCTCTACTCACCTCGTGTGCTGGCAGATGGAGCTGCACATAAAAAGTAATTTCTGAAGGCTGTCAGAAGCACACTTGCTTCTGGAACATGAACTGAGGTGATTGCGAAGACCTGAGCTTGAGTTTGTGGTGCTCCCATCAGCAAGGCAGAAGGCAAGCCCAATACCCATCACAGCCTCTTTGAACCCTGCACTGCAGGCTGTCAGCCTAGCCAGCAGCCCAGTGACTTCATTTATGCAAAAATAAAACCAGAAAGACAGCTCCTCCTGATGGGAATAAAAATTAATTCCAGCCAAGCGGCATAAATCCTGAATTGCAAATTACAATGACAATATTTCCTTGTTCAGAAGCGACCATCTCAAGCCAAAGAAACGCCATTAGCATTGGAATCCTCATCCAAATAAATCACTGGGGGAAACTCCAGAAACGGGATACAAAAGCAAGGGAGAGGCTAGGGCTCTCTTTGTAAAGAACTTGCCACACTGGAGGGAAATGGACACACAGTAAACAGAGGACCTTTTGTTTCAAAAAGTACACATTGGGCGATAGAACAAATGTATTATTTGTGTCTTGGCAGTGCTCCCCAATGCCTACTGCACAAAAGGCTGTGATGTCATTATGGCCGGCACATATCCAAAGTTCTGCCCCCAGTTCTACCCCAGCTACTGCAGGATTATTTTCTCTAGCAGCATTCATCTCTCCTCACGTTTGCCGTCTAAGAGACAGGTATTTAGGCTAGCTGCTCTTCCGAGGCTCACTCTACAGTCCACAGGGAGAGACCGACCCTTCCAGAAAGCTATTTCAGCTCCTCTCTTGGACACCAGGCTTAAGGCAGAATGGGTGGCCTCTGGATGTGCTCATCTCTCACTGCTAAAGGGGAAGCTTAGGGCAGAGGCTCAGTTCCTACCTGTGACCTGGCTACAGCTGGGTGAGATGAACTATGTCCTCTGTGTCTGCTGTAAAAATGGGGCAAGAAATCTTCTAGTTTCCTTGCCCACCCAGATGGCAAGCCACTGACTTAAGGCCTGCCTTCCTCTGCATCTGTGCATTGCCCTTGGGAAAATGGACCCTGGCAGAACTAACAAAAACAAGAAATATTTCTGCACAACCCAGTAAGAACTAATTTGGGTCCTGCTTAGTGTAACAAGTTAGAATAACTATCTGAACATGCTAAGTGGAGAGGTTACCATCCTTGAGCTTCTGTCTCTTTTCCTGAGCCTCAGTGCAAGGCAGTGGGAAGGCACTGCCCAGTTCCTATACTCTCCAAGCATAGGGTCAGGGAGTATGGTAATATTTTGTGGTGATGTACAAGGCAAGGAATATCCTAAGAACTTATCAGCATGCTTTCTTTTGCAAAGGCTGATCCTAATCTGCTCCTTAGACTACTTGTTGCTTGCTGAATTAAAGAGACTGTGAGGCCAATTTAGGCTTCTCTGCAAACCAACAGTAACATTTCCAGAATTCAGACAGAGTGAACTTCAAGAGTAAAATGTCATTTTAAGAGGAAAATGTAATGCTGCAATATTGCAAGCAGAACACAATTCTTACCAGTATAAATGAAGACAACCCATCTGGTTTCATTTCATTCATTTCACAGAGAAACACATAAGGATGACAATTTGGGACCACAGCAAATGTCCCCATAGCCAAGTATCTTATCTCCAAAAGTACTGAGTAGCAGCTGCTTAAATACTGTAAGAACCTCAGCAAATATAGGTCTATCACCTTGTACGTATTCAGAGCTTCCAGCAATTTGCAGTTACAATCTTATCAAATCAGATGGTTTCCAAAAGCAAACTGGCTCTCCATGAATTTATCTAACCTCTTCCGAATCTGTATCTATCTCTGTCCTCCAGATCACAAAGAAAGGAAGAAAGGTTCCACAATTGCATTATGTATTGTATTATCCTGTTTTAAATTTCTCTTAGTCCTGTTATTCAGTAATTTCATAAAGTCTCCTCATTCTTTTCTTTCATGGGCGAGAGTGAACATTTGACCCCTTTTCACTTTCTCCCAGCCACTCATGAATGTATAGGCCCACACCAAGTCCCTCTCCCTAGTCTGCTGTAAGAATACTCGACTGCTTATGCTCTCTGATCACAAGTCATTATATATATTTCTGTTGATCCCTGCTGCCCTGTTCCAGACCCTTTCTGATCCTTCCACAGTTCAACACATTCTTCTTCAGAGTTCACAGCCTGAACTCTGGAGTGATCAAGATGCCTGTTAATCATGGATCTTATTTTGCTCTCTTTCTCATTTTCTATTGTTGACCCTACTGCTGCTTTATATGTAGCTTTCTATTTTGTTTCCACTGTATCCAGAAGTTCTGTTTTCTTCTTCTTTCACATTGGTTCCCATCAACTTTTGTTTTGCCTTTTAGACAATTGCTGAGCACCACAAAGTGTTTGAAAAAAACCACCTACTTGAATCACTTTCCTGAATAACAGCAATCTCCTTGAAGCCCAGTGCTGAGCTTTTTATCCAATATGCACTATATTTCTCAATAATTAAATTCATTAGTTGTTTTATAACAGCTGAGAGCCTTCAGTGTTCATTCAAAACAGGTGCTCCCTTGAAATAAATACCAAATGACTTGCCATGGTAGTTCAGAATATTCACAACAGATTCTAACTTTTTCAGCACAAAGCACACTATCAAAAACGTCTACCTGTAATCTTCAAGCACAAACAGATTAACTGATATGATTGGTGGGCAAAGATGTAGCTATGGGTAAGGTCCTCTCTTTGTCTCCCCAGCTCTCTGTTCTCGACAAGAGTTCCAAGGTTGGGTATTCAGGGTAAAAAGTTTAGTGTCTAATCACTCTATCTCTGATTCTCAATCTCTGGTTACCTGTAGCACCATGACTGATCTTTATTTCAAGCCAGTTTGAGAATTATTAGTGCCCTACAGAAGAGTCAGCTTTTATTTAAGTAAATAAAACACTAATACTCTGAGAAGGACAATTTTCCTGCTAGAGACAGTGGGGAGATTGACTGGGTCAAAACACCTAGTCCTTCCCACAAACTTAGTCTGTCCTCTTCACACAGCAAGAAGAAGGCTCTGCTGCCTTAGTGATAGTGTTCTTTTCTCAGCTCCTCTCTGCTTTGTGTCAAGAGTTAACAGTAAGACTTGGGGGTCATCTTTGCAAAGAGCCTTGGAGATGTGCACGTGAGGTACTGCTGTGATCTTCATAAGCTCTGAGTAAAAGCCAAAGGAGACTTAAAATAATTTGGGATCTTAGTCATTTGTCTGCATTCCCTGTTAATTAATAACATCTATCTGATGTAAAGCTGAGGCTTTAAGGTCACTGCTTACTAGATGAGAATGCCAGCAATGTGACTCCACAGCAGCTACTAACAGTGGAGAAGAGCACTTTCAGGGCACCTGAAAAATTTATTGAGTAGTCTGCTGAGAAGAAGGCAACATTAAGAAGGCAATAGTAGCTGGGTGAGAAAGACCCCAGGAAAACTTGTCTCACAACCAGTCTCTTTCTTTTGGGAATTTCCCTGGGAAGTAGTGGTCCTTGGGGGAAAGTACTAGAATACTGTCCTGTCCCTAAGAAGCTATTCATGAAAATGAGCCCGTCAGGTAGAGCTGGAAAGCAGAAGAGAGTGAGAGAACTGAAGAGAGAATGTTTATTCATAGTGACTTTACTATCCCGTCTACACAGGAGTAAAGGGGGAAATGTGAAGACAGGAATTCAGAATACTGCAGTCAGTGTCTCTATAAGCAACAAGAGATTGCCAACAGAAGGAAATGCAAGGTTGCTGACAGAGATTCCCATGCAGATTAACAAAAAAAAAAAAAAAAAAAAGAAGGTATATAAACTGACTGATAGGTGTAACGCACACAGCAAAACAACAAAAAAGGTGAGAAAACATCAACCTGTTAGAATTCTTTTCCATTTCCTGAACATGATAGTAATAATGCTGGGTAGAGATTAACTTGGAGTAATACGCAACAACCCTTGACCCTTATGTTCATTGCTTCTCAAAATTATCCCATATCCAATCCCAGACACTAGGGCAGGAGAAGTGCCTTTTCACAATATCCAAGCCTGATGTGCCCTAACAGAGAGCTTATCCTCTGAGAGACCCTTGGAAAGTGTCTCCTAACAAGAAAGCAATGAGTTTACGCTTAGAGAAGTCTCTCATGATTAGCTTCTGGCAAAACATAACATTTCTTGTCTTTCAGCAATTAGAAAGGCAGGAACAGAGAAATCAGAGCCCATCCAGTGAGACAAAAAGGATTTAAGTGGTGCTTCTAGAAGCAAGTCCTTGACCAAAGGGAGAGTCAGCACTGTCATAAACCAAAAGCCCTGTTTAATGCTGCTTTTGCCTATGCATTTCTGAATGTTTATGTCATAGAATGTAAAGGCCTAATCCTTATCTTGAGTTAAATCTCAATTTACTGCTTTGAAATTAGGTGAGCCCTTGCTACAAGATGCAATCCATGCCCCCATGATTCAATCTCAATGCACCTGTTTAATATTTTAAATCTCCCAATGATTCTTTTGCATTTGTTACTTACAAGAGCCATACCCCACTGCAAATAGATCCTTGTACTTTGGATTCCTGTAATGAGAAAATATATATAAGATTTCACTTATTATTAACCATACAGTTCCACAGAAATGCACAGTTTCACATATTAATATCAGAATCCATTCTCGCAGGACTGCATACAATCTGGGGACCTAACCCTTTGAACATATGCACTAGTAAAGTTCATGTATGAGTAATTCTTCCAGACTCAAGATGCATAAAAAACCAGAACATCAGAAGACAACAGCAGGAGATGAAAAGGATAAAAAGGGCATAGAGAGACATGATGTCAATCTCCAGCACCTCTTGGCTTATCCATTTCATAAACACAGGAAGTTTGCTTTTCAAAAGAAGTCTTTCAGGAAGGGAAAAAGGCAGGAATACGTCAATTTCCATCTTTTAGGGGCAAAATTAAAGACGTTTCTAAACCACAGGAGATTAATACCCAGTAAACTTACTTTCCCTATCTGTTATTAAATAATGAGGCATGCTTTAAAAGACAGCTATCAGTTCATGAATTCGTGACCATTGCCACAGCCCTGGAAGGGAAATTCCCTTCTGACCCAGTTGGTGAACAGCATATTTGCTGAGGCATACTGACTATGAGCATTCAGCCATCTACTATGCTTTCTAAAGTCCTTTTATTTGAGAAACATCTACCTTCTCTACAATTTCTACTGTGTGGACAGTTATTGTAGGGTTTACATGGGACAGAGGTCAGTATTGTTGTTGTCCCTGAGCTCACACAGCACAACCAGCAGATAGCCATTCTGTGAAATGAATGTATGTGAAAATTACCTAATGAGTGTTTTCTCTGACTTGCTATTATGAATTGATAAAATAAAATCACTTCTCTTTTCATTTCTCCTTTTCTGATTAGGCTAATACCTAGGCATTCTAATGCTCTTGCTCTATCCACTCAACGCACCATCACTGCTAACAATGTGCGAATAAAAAATAAATTAGAAAAGTTTATTACATAAGGCAATTTGGAGTCATTCTTCCAATTTCAGGGCTATCTTTCTGTTATCATTTACTGGAGACAAAATAACAGCAGCACAAACTACCTGTAAAAAATGCCTTTTTACCCAATCATCCAATTTTACATCTCGTTTTACTGTTATTTTGTATTTCTCACACAATTGTATCCTTGACATTCTGTTAAGGTATAATTACTGCAGTGGCTTGAAAGGACAGAAGACTGCAATCTTGCTCTGTCTCTGCATAGATCCTCTTTGGCAAGTCACAGATGTGTCCACACTGATCCCCATACAAGCAAGGGGAGGCCTCATGCAGGCAAGCATGGGACAGGAGCTGACCACTTACATCTCATGCACGTCTCATGCTCAGTGTGTGAGCCGAGACATTTCTGCAGAGGCTCAAGCACATTATAATGTAAAAGGCCTCATTCATGCTGGTGGTGAGTGAGAGTTTTTTCACACAGTAATAAACATGGTGATAACATCTCGGAGAAAGAGGGTTGATTGAAAAATAACAGTGATTGGTTTGAACTGACCAGGAACAAATATGCAGAAGTGGACTGCAGGGCAAACGCCTACTAAAGTGAACTGTGAAAGATCCCAGTACACAAATACCACCATTGCCTGGGCAGTGACTAAATATGTACCAGGCATAAAAGTCTTGTCTGGTATGAGTGCCTCAGCATCTTACAGCCTATGGCGCTACCCGTCTGATACATGCAATGTTTGCATTTCCCTTTCTGCTGCTTTAATTCTGCTGATACTTGTCTAAAAATGTAGTTGCTATCCCTTCTCCTCCCCTGGGCTTTTCAGGATTGATTCCTACAGCATATTGCCCAAAGATATGACACGTCTAACCCAGCTTTCTGGGAAGAGACTCTCCTTTGCTCTGCTAAGTGCGCTCTCTTTGCCCTGGTGTTGCACAGAGCCTGCTGTGCCTTCACGTTTTGCTGAATGGCACAAGCCTGGCACATTCAGCCTTACACAAGGTGCTTTGCATCCAGAAGCATCAGCCATGTCTAGGTCCTGCCAAGCTGACTGTAATTTAAAACAGTGTTTCCCAGAAAAAGCCAGAAAACATTGTAAGGTGCCATGACATAGAATAATAATTCCAGTCCCCTGCGGAACAGCCTGGTAAATTTATTAATAAATAGACTTACCAGGAGATGGCAGTAACTGCAAGTCTCTTGGTTTTCTCATACTGGAACTTCCAGAGTGGGAGGAGGGTTCCTCGCTGGTCTCTGTATTCATCCGAGGCATCCTCAAAATATTTAAAATCTAAACCGAAAAAAAAAAATCAAGTAAAAGGTCCCAGTGTATAAATCAGAGATAAATCAGCACAGTTTAGTGCCAGGGAAGCTTTAAAAAATACTCTGTTATTTTCACAGCCTCTGCACAACCCAATTATTAGTATAAAAACTTCTAGTCCATAAGTCTCAACTCTAAACCAGCACGTAAGCCCTATAAATGCATTTTATCAAGGACCAAGTCCTCTCACACACACAAAATCTGATGGCCTAAGAGCAGACAAAGGATGAACAAAAAAGCAGAAGCCTTGAGCGAAGAGTGACCTCAGGCCACTTCCAGAGCTACATGCAGCATTTCAGGAGGGAGCTGAGGAGAGACAGTAAAATCCTTGCAAAATAACTTTGAAAATGAGTATAGGAGAGAGAGAGAGAGACCATGGCTAGGACTTGTACACCTGTAGAGAGCTGTTTGGTACCGGCTGCTGTCACCAGTGCACCCAGGGGAGAAGTAACTGCTGAGAGAGGGAAGTACTGCAAGAAGGGCAATGCTGACCAGATCTGCTGTCCCCAGCCAGCTCAGAGCAAGGTGGATGCGCTGTGCCCTTTGCATCCCCACAGTCTGATGAACGGTTTGCACTGTATGAGCCAGCAGGTTCTGAGTCCTGCTCATTTTAGCAGTTTCCCTATCCTATCCTATCCTATCCTATCCTATCCTATCCTATCCTATCCTATCCTATCCTATCTATGGCTTCGGCCACTCAAAGCAGGACATCTGGCTTGAGTTAGAAGCAACTCCCAGCAGGGCTGTACCTTGTGCAATGTCATCAAATATGTTCTGATTCACCATCCGCTCCATTATTTTAGCAGCCTTTGAGATCTTGGTTATATCATCACTCTGTTGAAAAGAAAAATAAGGAAGAGAAAATGTATTTCCTATCTGTTTACAAGTCCATCAGATCTTGAGTGACTGAAAAACTTGAGTCCTTTCATTTTGAATACAGGATAATTAGGTGCTCCTCCCACGAGCACCTAATGATTATGGCACTTGAATTAAGGCAATGACTTTATTATAAGTTTAGCTAGATGCCATCCACAGCTGAGTTACAGAAACTTCAGTGTTTGCTCATGAGTTAGCTCAATTGGAAGGTACTTACCTGTGAAGACAGTTAAAGTCTTGCCTTCTTTAATGCATTCAAGCTACCTCATGATGGGATAAGCTAAAAGCACACACATGATCCCTCCCCCATCTCACTTGGTTAGCTTCAGCAATGAAATCATAGATGTTTGATCACACATGAACATCCTCTTGTCTCCATCAGGAGAGCTTTAAGGTCTCCTGTTAAGTAAAGCTCGCATAATTTAGGAGTTCTTCAATCGCTGGGTCATTCCAACTTGATGCGTTCACAGATCCATAAGCTCAAACAACATATAACCAACATGCAAAGGGCAATTTCCTGTCCAGCTCTTGTGGGACTGTTTTGATACTGTGGAAAATCCCATCCTCCTGCCCAGGGAACACCATAAGTGGGCAAGCCTGTGTACGTGAAGGCATACAGGTATACCTGCAGGTTTGCAAGTATTGGAAATCTTTCAGAGAGTGGCATCTTGCAAGGCCAGCAGTCCCTAGTAATTGTGTAAGTAATATCTTGTACGGCTAACAACGCCTAGGAAACTATACCAGAAATAACAGCAAAAATGTGACCAATGGGGAAAAAGTAATTAGAGGCAGGTTCTTGATATGGAAGGAGATAAGGGTGGAGAAGGGGAGCAATCCAGGTGGATGGGGGAAGAAGCAGCATGGACAAATGCAGAAAAGAGAGCAAAACGGGGGTGGTTTAACTGTCAGCAGGTGGCTGGTTGGTTCAGAGAATGTTGTCTGGTAGAGCCTCATCCATCACCATCACAGTCTTATAACCATCTTCTTACTAAACTTTACTCCTAACTAATTTTTTGTGTGAGTGTGCCCTCTATCTTCTGTGTATGTGCGATCACTAGCAAAATCCAAACTGGATTAAATGGCAAGTAGGACAAAAAGCCTGGGTGGCAGCAACTGAAAGGACAGGGCTTAAAAGTCCCCAGACTGTGCTGGGCCATGAGGGTAATGCTAGCATATCTCTGTGCAATGGTGTGGGAATGCCAAGGCATATGCAAACTGTTCTGAGAGCACGCTGCTCCAAGGACCTGAATCTCCATCTACTACCACTTTCACATAGCCTTTCATCTTTAAACCCCTGCTAGGGACCAATGGCTGCCAACACAGCATGATTTCCTCTACAGTGATGACACTGAAAAGAAACTTGTCATCCTTGACACAGCTCAGAGAGTGCCCCGAACATGAAAAAAACTGTGTGAGATGGCTTGCCAAAACTACACCAACACAGTCACAGTCAGAACCAAGAACATGATTTCAGATTATGTGCATCCTTTTCTTCTTTCTTGGGCCCTGCACAGACTCAAGGGAGACTGAGAGTCTTGATTCAAAGAGGATGAAACTCAAGAGACTACATAAGGAAGCCAGAACAAAGGAGAAGAGAAAAAAAAATAAAATTCTATAACCTGAAACACTATTTATAAATTCATAGTTTGCCTACTACTTTAGTAAAGTCTGAACTTGTCTTCTCCCACCTCAGAAAGGATAAAGTTGAACTTGTAAGTAAGTTCAGAGAAGGGTAGCAAGGATGGTCCAAGTCTAGAATGATTTCTGTACCAGGAAAAATTGAAAAATTCAGTAGGCTGGGACTTTCCAGTCCAGAGAAGAGATGGCTTGGGAAGAAATGAGACAGGTCTATGAAATCCTAAATGGCCCAGAGAAAACTGACATGGACTGACTGATGACTGTCTCTTCTGATACAAAAAGTAGGGGGGTTAAGTGAAACTAGTAGAAGTCAAGTTCAAAATAAACAAAAGGAGGTCAGTCTTACAGAAGGATGACATATCTATGCACGCCTTTGTCAAATGGTGTTGAAGATGCAAGAATTTTATGTGGTTTCAAAGGAGACTGAAGAAGTCCTTCCATCTGTGTGCCAAAGAACATCACAGATAGGAAATAGCTGAAAACAGGGCTGGAAGAATAACTGGGAAAGATACTTTTGCTGTGTTCTTATGTACACTCACTTGTGGTTAGAGCCTTGATCTGAATCAGTGTGGCCACTCTCATGTTCTTCAGTTTTTCCTTGGGTCTGTGGGAGTACTTCTTGAGAACAGCACAGAGAATTTACTGTGATGTTCAGAATTTAAGAAAATGTCAGAAAAGATATTTTCAAATTTTAACACTGTATGACATTCCCTAGACATTAGGAATTCATAAGTATTAAGAGAAATTAAAGAGGAAGACAAAGAGGATGCTTTAAACATCTCAAGTAGAAACTAATACTCTAAATTCCTGGGATTTCTCTCTTTTGACTTTCAGTTGCCATTATTGCTTCTGACACAGTAAGACCTGTTTCCCTCTAAAATACCTACTGAAAAAAAGAAATTAACCTTTGATAGCACTTGTCCAGTAATATTGGCATCATGTCCAGTAATACTGACATCATAAAAATGTAACCGGTTGCTACCAGCATATTGCTCTGACTAAGCTTAATTTACAGTTAAATGTTGAAAAGCTTGCAATTTCATTTAGACAAAGAGAAACACAATAAACCCTTTATCTGCAACATTGTAAAAGTCATAGTTATGAGGCACAACAAACTGATCCCCTGGAGTTCTGGTGGTTTATCAGGTGTGTTAACTTCCATTTACCTACTATGCATGCAAAAAAAAATCTCTTCTGTTTTAACACACACCTGCTACTGGAAGGAACTGGGGAAGAATGGCAGTGCTGTGCCCTACAGACATGAGCAAGATGACAGCTTTTGTTCTCTTACACCTACAAGGAAACTTGCGCTACAAGCATTCTGAATTTCCAACCTGAGATATATTTTCAGACTGAAGATAAGAAGATAAGGCTTATTTTATTTGCTCCCAAAGTTGAATGCTATATCCTGCTCATCTATGATAACACCAAGCTGAGTGGTGTGGTTGATGCTCTAGAGGGAAGGGATACCATCTACAGGGACCTGAACAGGATTCAGAAGTGGGCCTGCATGAACCTCGTGGGGTTCAGCAAGGCCAAGCACATGGTCCTGCATCTGCATCAGACCAGGCTGGGCAGTGAATGGACTGAGAGCAGTCCTGCAGAGAATGACCTGGGTGTGTTGATTGATATAAAAATGAATATGAGCCAGAAATGTGCACTTGCAGCCCAGACACCCAATTGTATCATCAGCTGCATCAAAAGAAGTGTGGCCAGCAGGTCGAGGTAGGTATGCCCCTCTAACTCCATTCTTGCGAGACACCATGTGTAGTGGTTCTGCTCTAGGACCACCAGCATAAAAAAAGACATGGACCTGCTTAAGTAGGTCCAGAGAAGGGCCACTAAGATGATCAGAGGGCTGGAGCACCTCTGCTATGAAGACAGGCTGAAAGAGTTGAGGTTGTTCAGCCTGGATAAGAGAAGGCTCCAGGGAGATTTTTCTATCAGCCTTCCAGTACCTAAGAGGGGTCAGCAGGAGAGATGGGGAGGGACTCTTTATCAGGGAGCAATAGGACAAGGGGTAATGGTATTTGAAACTGAAAGAAGGGAGATTTACATGAGATACTAAGAATAGGTTCTTTAGTGTGAGGGTGGTATGATACTGGAACAGGTTGCCCAGAGAAGTTATGGATGGCCTGCCCCCCGGAATTGTTGAAGTCCAGGCTGGATGGGGCCTTGCACAATCTCATCTAATGGAAGGTGCCCCTGCCCTTGGCAGGGAGGTTGGAATGAGATGATGTGAATGTTCCTTCCAACCCAAACCATTCTATGATTCCATGATTCTATATTTATTTTCTTTTCAGTCACTGGAAAGTATGCTTTAAACAAAAAACCTCTATAAATAGCAAAACAATGTATTATTTAATGGAATTTTCCCTCCAGTACAGGAAACTCTCCAGATTAATTGAAAGAGCTTGAAGTCAGCTTTCCTGTTATGTAGCTGTGCTGTTAGCTATGCAGCCATGAATAACTACATTTTTGGCATTAAAATGGATCAGAGTTAAGTTATTTTGTCATTGGATCCTGTCCTATTTCAGGTTTGATTTATTCTGTATGTTACTGAAATAAATCTTCAGTGGAAGTGACAGGCCTGATTTATCTGTTTTTTTGAAAGGTCTGTTTCAACCTCATTTTTTGGTGTAGGTCAGCTCTGGGCTGGCTAGCCAAATATAATAAGAGCTCATCAGCTAACAAATTTGTTTAGTTTATTTCTGTGTATAAATTATTTTTAGAACAGCAATAACATTAATTGAATCATATGGAAGATGGATAATGGGCTAGTACTTTGAAAGTGAATGTCTTGGTCATGCTTTACTATTCATTAATGGTAATTGCTTCACATTTGCCTCTCAGCAGCTGGCCTGTTGCAACGTGTAACTCCAGTAAACTGAAACATGAAAAAAAGGGCATCTGCTGGTGTAAAACTGCATATCCAGAAGAAAAACCCCACCCTAAAGCAAGTGTTGTACCTACCTGTACCTCTGGCAATATGCATATTGTGACTAGAAGAACTCCTGCTTGCAAAGAAAAAAGCACAATATAGGTGTGCTGTCATCCTTTGCCCTGTCAACATCTCCATGCACTACGAACCCCCGCTGCAAATCCCAAAGTCCCTAGGTTGAATCCTGTCAAGTAGTTATTAATTTTCAGAATTGTACTCATCTCTTCGTTCCCACTGTTCGCTTTGAGTTCTGATATGCTGTAAATAGCAGATTGAAAACAAGGGAGTTGGTAACAACTCATCCACTCCTAGGGATGACCATGAACAGGTGAACAATAATGTGAAGATTAGCTGCATTTGAATTTCAGCTGCTGTTTCAAAAGTAACTGTGGTCATCCTAGAGCTTCCAACTGATAATTATGACCCTGTGGGATGGGAGATGTTACAGGGCATATCTCAGAAAGGAGTAACACTATAGCACCTCACACGATCCAGGAATGCACGTTTTGCTGTTAAATATAAATTTTCCTTGGGCTTGTAAAGAAACTATTCAACTGCTTTTGCTTCAGAAGAGATTGGAGACTCTTCCAGTGTGGTAACTTCTACCTTTAATATATTCCTAAGGATTGATATCCATTTGCATTTCTACTGATGCTATCCTCTGTCTTAGTAATCCTTCTCCCACTATATTATCTACCTATCTTCCCTCCCTACCTTTGCATTACCAGGTAAATAGGCTAAGATTTTTTAAGCATCTTCTTGCATTCAAGCTTTTAATTTCCTATCTTCATTTTCATATCTATGTAGATTTGTAATCTGTCATCTCTGAAACAGGGTGATCAAATTCATATATCCCTGTACAAACTCAAGATAAGGTATCACCCCACCTTGTATAACATAAATAGTATTTCTTTGCACAGAATAGACCACAGCAATGCATTTGTCTTCTCACAGCCATATCACAATTCACCAATACACTCATGTTTCTCCCTGTCATCCCCTCACCTTATCAAATATTTTTTAAATAGTCCAAAATGCAGTCTTCCTCTGTATTGGTCCCTCCCAATCTATACTAATAACAACCTCTCTGATTTATCTAATCATTTCCTAAAGGCACTATAGCAATCTCTTCACAGAATTTCAGCTAAATACCCTTACTATACTTTCCTTGTTAAAGGAAACTACAACTTTTGCTTTATTAAAGAAAGAATTGCAATTATTTGGACACAACCCACTTTTGGTAAACACTTGCTGTTTTATTCCATTTCATATTTACTCCCAATTCTCTATTTCTTCAATCCTTATTAATTCTATTGCTTCATGTAGTGTCAAAGGCCAAATAATAGAACCATTTTTATCCCTCTTACATATATCTTTGTTATACCACAATTACATAGCTCCACCCCTCTTTTGATAGATTAATTAAAAATCCTTACTATCATACTTGTGATTTCATGCCTTGTCATCTCAGGGCTAGCGGAGCTGGCTTGCATTAACCTAACTGCATTAAGATTTTTGCATTTTGTTTCTATTTCAGACACTGCCATTTCTTCGCTCATGCAACAACATGAGGAGGGTCATACTGGATCAGACCAAGAGTATCTCTGAGCCAGGATCCTCTCTGTAATCACAGCCATAAACAGATGGCTCAGAAACAGTAAGAACAGGACAAGGAGATACAACATTTCTGCCTAGTTCCCTCTGTCTCCAACTATTTTCAGCTCAGAAAACTTTGTGTCATTCCTCTTTGGTATTCTGTGTTTGCCGTGTTCTGTTTGCTGCCTTTATTGAAAACTGAGGAAAAGTTTCAAATGTTGTATCACTGCTCTTGGATGTAGCACATCCTCTTCTCTCTAGATTTGTTTGAGTGACAGATGTATTTGAGAGATTTCCAAGAGCCCCTCATCACAGTCTCCAGTCAAATACGTCCTGTTATTATGTCTTTTATTTACTCATATTCTTCTTTATAACATTATCGTCCTTCCTTCTGCTGGAATCACTGGTTACCTCCATTCCTTTTTATGTTGGCTGGCCCTCTTTCCTGCTTTGCCAAACCATACCTTCCTTGCTTCTCCTCATTTTTCAGTGCAGTGTATGGCTCCATTCTACTTTTTTGCCTAGTGAGGGTGTTCTACTCTGCTTTTCTTGCCTCATCTCTTCTTGTCTTGTCTCATATCTGCCTTTGACCACATTCTTCTACGGAACATGTTCTGCCTCTCCCAGTCATCCTGTACTCCTGATCTCTTATTCAGTTCCAGTACTATTTGCTCTTTCTTTTCATCCATTATATTTTCAAATCCACATCTGACCCCTACATCTCCAGCTGCAGCTGTAGTTCTTGGATCTTCTCTTTCATGACCTCCTATCACAGCAAGACCTTCTGTCAGAGATCCACCTCCAGTGATACTCACCCATTTTCTCCTCTTCTTCCCTTTGGGTTGAATCCAGTGCTATGTCAGTACCTATGACAGTCTTTTTCCTCCTATTACCTAGCCTGACCTAAAAAATAATGGAAATCAATTGCTGCTTCTAGCTATTGCATCCTTGATCCACATCAGTGACATGTCCTGCTTAATGTACCAGAGTTGCTCGTCAGCAGTGACCAAAAGCAGGATGTCCTCAGAAAGTGTCTAGCTGGAAAAGCTCTGTTTCAGTTACCATATTCAGTGACCATGTAATCCTGTTTCAGTTACCATGTAGTCCAAAGTATGTAAGCCATTAGTTGGAAGCTCTGCAAAAGCCATTTCTCTATTTGCTGACTTGAGACCAGAGGTACAGATGCTGATGTCATCAATCTTTAATGTCAATAGACCTACACATGACCAGATATAATACCTGTTATAACTCTGATTTTAGCCTTGGATTATTTCAGGTTGCATGTTTCCAGTTAATGACTGGAAAATTCACCAGTTTTTCATATACTTCAAGCTGACCTGCCAGGCTCAGAGGGGATCTCAATTTGGCAGACTGGTTCTGAATAAAGATGCTTTCCCTTTTGCTTTTTCAGTGCACTGACTTTCTGAGTTCCCTGCAATGCCCATGGAAAGTGCTAGGAGTGAAAAGCAAAGCAACAAAGGCAAGGATCAAGGGTACCTGGACTTGAGCTTCACACTGTTGTCAGTGGAGCATGCAGCAGATTTTTTACAATATGGTTTCATTCATTCATAGCATTTTCATTTCATTTTTATTTTCAGCTTTTAGCAAACCATCCCATAATTGTATCATTGACTTCAGGCTTCATTCTCCAAAATGTACTCAAGTGAAAGGCTTATTAGTGTTAGAAAGGACTGTGAATTTCAATGGCACAATTCACAGGAAGAAACCTGACAGAACATGTTCCTGGTCTGTTTATACTATAAGGCTTTTGATGGCACAGTCCTGCTGCTGGAGTACCCAAAGCAGGCAAATCCTTGAGAGTTGAACCAGCCATATGGTATGAAAGAGCTGAAGCCAATTTCAGGAGCCAGCAGCTTCTATCACAGAGTTATATCTTAGTTACGTTGACACAGTTCTACACTTATTATAGGTGCGAGCTACAAATTGACTTCCATGTTTCTGTATTATAGTTCACATTGCATTTTCCTCCAGTCATTATAGAAATTATTTCAGTTTACCTTCTAAATAGTTTAACTTAGACTGAGGGGGAAAACTACCATTCACAATTCCGTATAGATCAAACTCTGTTAAACCCTCATAGAATCTTCCTGAACCTCCCCCAAAAACATTCTGGAACATGAAAAAAATATCGCAGGGTTGCCATATGGCATTCTCAGTGCTTAAAGTGGGATGACATTTTTAAGATGTGGATATTGTCACTTCAGGTTAATGGACTGTGGCATCCCTGAAAAGCATCCCTGGGCTGCTCCTCACAGAGTAGCCCACATTAGAAGCCAATATCACCCTCAGAGCAAGATCACAAGAGCAGCTTGGAGCCTGACAGGAGTTATAATATCTGCTACTCTGAGAAGTGAGACCAACAGAGGTTACACCAGTTCAGCAGCCCTTGCCATTCACTCTGCTACTCCATAGGACTCAGAGTGGCTGACACCCTCTTGGGATGATCACATCACCATGACTGAGGTATCACGATGCTGTATAATTACTGACCATGGACAGGACTTCAAGCACTGAGACGCTTCTGTCATTTTCCAATTAAATGAATAAATGATTCAGCAAAGCCTCCCAGAACCTTTGCTCAATTTTAAGTACGTAGGCTTTGATTTCAATTATTATTAACTTTTATATAAATGATATATACCATTTATATGTACATAACTAGAAAATATGTAAGTTACAATTCTGTAACATAATCATTAAAATAGTAAAAATAATAAAATGTGCTTTAGTAATATTTTGAAAGAATCCTTAATTTCTGCCAACACTAAATTGGAGTCAGATGGGCTTCACCTTTCTCAAAGGGAGAAGATGATTGTTGCTCACAAGCTAGCAGGGCTCACTGACAGAGCTTTAAACTAGGCTTGAAGCGGGAGAGGACGGTCAAGCCTGCCCATGATATGCTCTAGGATGACACGCCAAGGTTAGAGGGATGGAGTGCAAAGCCCCTCCCACTGCAAGAGAAGATCAGGTTTGTGACCATCTGAACATACATAAGTCTATGGGACTTGATGAGATGCATCCCAGAATCCTGAGGGAATTGGCTGATGTAGTTGCCAAGCCACTCTCCATGATATTTGGAAAGTTGTGGCAGTCAGGTCAAGTCTCCAGTGACTGGAAAAAAGGGAAAGATTGCACCTATTTTTAAAAGGGTAGAAAGTAGGACCCTGGGAACTACCAACCAGTCAGACTCACCTCTGTGCCTGGGAAGATTATGGAACAGATCCTCCTACACGCTGTGACACATGGAGGACAGGGAGGTGATTCAAGACAGCCCTGGTTTCAGCAAGGGCAAGCCCTGCCTGATCAACCTAGTGACCTTCTATGATGGAGTGACTTCATCAATGGGAAAGGCAAGAACTATGGATGTTGTCTATCTGCACTTCTATAAAGGCCTTTGACACAGCTGCCCATGACATCCTTCCCTCTAAGCTGGATATAGTTTGACGGGTAGACTGTTTGGTGGATGAGGAATTGATTGGATAGTCACATGCAGAAGGTAGTGCTCAACAACTCAATGTCCAGATGGAGATCAGTGACAAGTGATGTCCCTCAGAAGTCTGTACTGGGACCAGTACTGTTCAATATCTTCATCAGTGACACAGAAAGTGGCACNACAGGGAGGTGATTCAAGACAGCCCTGGTTTCAGCAAGGGCAAGCCCTGCCTGATCAACCTAGTGACCTTCTATGATGGAGTGACTTCATCAATGGGAAAGGCAAGAACTATGGATGTTGTCTATCTGCACTTCTATAAAGGCCTTTGACACAGCTGCCCATGACATCCTTCCCTCTAAGCTGGATATAGTTTGACGGGTAGACTGTTTGGTGGATGAGGAATTGATTGGATAGTCACATGCAGAAGGTAGTGCTCAACAACTCAATGTCCAGATGGAGATCAGTGACAAGTGATGTCCCTCAGAAGTCTGTACTGGGACCAGTACTGTTCAATATCTTCATCAGTGACACAGAAAGTGGCACCAAGCACACCCTCANAGGGAGGTGATTCTGCCCCTCTGCTTTGCTCTGGTGAGACCTCACCCGGAGTATTGCGTCCAGCTCTGGAGTCCGCAGCACAGAAAAGACATGGACAAGCTAGAGGGGGTCCAGAGAAGGGCCATGAAAATGATCAGTGGGTTGGAGCTCCTCTCCTGTTAGGACAGGCTGAGAGAGTTGGGATTGTTCAGCTCGGAAAAGAGAAGGCTCTGGGGAAACCTTATTGTAGCCTTTCAATACTTAAAGGGGGCTTATAAGAAAGATGGGGACAGACTTTCCAGTAGGGCCTGTTGCAACAGCACAAGAGGTTACAGTTTTAAACAGAGAAAGGATAGATTCAGACTAGACACGAGGAAGATTTCTTTTACCATGAGTTGAAACATTTGCACAGCTTGGCAGAGAGGTCGGAGATTCCTCATCGCCAGAAACATTCAAGGTCAGGTTGGAAGGGGCTCTGAGCAATTGGATCTAGTTGAAGATGTCCCTGTTCATTGCAGGGTGGGGACTGGACTAGATTGCCTTTAAAGGTCCCTTCCAACCAAAACTATTCTGATTTCTTGCCTTTCAGATTGGAAGATTGTACCTAAAACCTCTGTATCACTTAGAATTCTTTGTAAAGTCACACAGTGTTTCTACTCATTTCATTCTGTTATCTCTCACATGCTAATCAAAAATGAGACACAAACACGATAATGCACAGAAGAGAAAGCCCTAAATCTCACTTGGAAATCAGATTCAAAGACAAGATTATGGCTTCACACTGTTTTGTATTCCTATAAGAAGTACAGCAAAATGGAAATCCTAGTTTGGAAGTACAGTTCCTAGCAAAAACTAATTTTTACATTTCTTACGGTTGTTACTTGCCAACAGAGACAACTAGCTACACAGCATGTCTCGCTAAGTTTCACCTGACTTGTGTTATGCATACATCCACCACCACTCTAAGCATGCTTCTTCCACCATTCTAAAATGTACCTGTAAATCCAGAGACGCTAACTTTCTTCCCTTCTTCTTTTCCTCTTCTTTCTTTGCTATATGAGCTTTTGGTTTTTCTTTCTCTTTTGACCTTTCCATTTTCTGAAGCTCCTCCACATAGGCATCATAGATCTTCCACTGTGGGACAGATGGAGCCAGGATTTATCAGGACTTGATTATACTCCAGAAAACAGTCATCTACACCATCACAAAAATGTGATAGCCCTGACAACATTCACACTACCACTGGAATTAGCTGAAGACAGATGGCTTATTGCACAAAAAGTGAAGTATGAAGCCCAGGACTTTTAAAGCTGGATGGGGCATGTCTTATTTTGCAAGAACACTTTATTATATTCTTAAAAATTTCCTTCTGCAACACTGTTCTTGGTGCTTTGACGCCATATCTTTTCTGTAGGACTTTCTATTTGGCTAATTTAGCAGTGTTTAATAGGAAACATGCATTAAACATCTGCTTTATGACATTTCTTGTGTGGTGTTGGAAAATTAAATTGTAGCTGCTTAACACAATTTAAATCTTGGACTCCAACTACGCAGCATATGATCAAACGGAAACTGAGAGCAGTTTCACAAGTTCTGCTATGCCACATGCCAGGAATTTCTTCCTACAGTAGAATAAAAGTAATTTTTCTACTTAAGAAATATTCATTAGTATTGGAACGCTAATACTGTATCTGAAGCAGGTACATTACTTTCAGAACAAAACAAAAGGCAATCTAATTCTGACACATCATCTTAGGAGAGGCAGTATGATTCAAACACAAAATACAGAACACTGTAATAAAGAAAGGTAGCAGAAACCTTTAGCAAAGATGTGCTTGTAACTTTGTGTTGTAACTTTGCAGGCAAAAATTAGGTGGAAAGATGTTCCAAACATCAGAGAAAGGGCAAAGACGTGGTGAGAAGAGTGGAAGAAGAAGCAAAGCAGAAAATATCGGAAGAGGAAATTATGAGCATAGGGAAAAACAAGAACAGAAAAGAGTTGAGGAAAAAATGAGTGTACATTAAAACATGATTATATATCCCTCAAATTTGCAACAGAATAAAAGGAAAACATGGGAAACGTTTTCCTCTTATTTTTCAAGCATTTTATGTTAAATTTTAGCAATAGCCCGATTATGTTAGGTACCTCTGTTCTCTCTAACTCTCAGGGCACCTCGCTGTCAGAAGAAATTAAAAGAAAGGGAAAACATAGATAGATGGAGGGAAGATCTCAGACCAATTAACTCTGATTTCAAGTTCAGGAACAGACTGGGTTAGTTTTCAGCTTGACAGAAATACCTTTGCTCCCCTTCCTGTTGCTTTCCTACAATCACACTTTTTTAAGTTGCTGCCATTACCTTATACTTTCTGCCCAGTGTTCCTGTGGTACATTGGTAACCAAACAGTATTTTCAAAAGGGGTTTGGTACACTGGTTTGAAACAATGTTTGCAACAGTGACAAACACAAACATATGTTGTAAGCATGTGACAATCAATATGAAGAACTGTCTGGATTCCCTTCCTAAAGAAAGCTATCGCTATTTCATGCATAAAATGTCCTGCAAAAGGTGGGGGGTTTTTTTACATTTTTAAGAGATGGACAAAATACTGCATAACAATTGTGTAACAGTCCTTCATCATGAAGAACGTGCTAAACCTACTGCAATAGGTTTAAAGTGGGCCTTTCACGTTCCTTATGCTCTACTTCTCATTGGATTCTATGATTGAAACTTGCCTTTGCATACAGCTAACCTTAGGCAAAGTAAAAAAACCAATATTGCATACATCAAATTCTTAACAACACTCCCAAAAATTCTATGAACTCTTGCAAATTCCCAGATGTACAAAATCTTCAGAGGTCTCCACTCTCTTAAACACAGTGCTCAAAGTGGAACTAGCATGCAGACATGTCTGAAGTGCTTATTCGTTATTTCGCTCCTGCCTTTTGAGACCCCATTGAACTTGCCTGTGATGGGATCAGCTGATGGAGGTGTCCTGCAGCTGACCAGGTACTGAATGATAGATGACAGCTCCTCCTAAATAACCAGCTCACCCACCACAAAGAGATGGAAGACCTTCAGTAACAGGACAGTCGCCACCTCAAAGACAGCTGGGTCCCCCAAAAGGAGTCATTGCCTGCAAGAGGCAGCTGCAGTTGTGTCCTTGCTCCTGCAGAGCTCAGATGTAGCCCACCTCTTGCTGAGTCCAGAATCAATCTTATGCTGTGGCTTTCCCATTTCCACTCATTTAAGACTCTCTAAAACAAACTGGCCAGGGTGGCTGGTAACCGGTAGATCAATTAAAAGCAGCTAAACAAAGACACTCGGCCTTAGAAATATAAAATAAGTTCACCCATTAAGGGAGAAACAAGGGTCACAGCAGCTTGCTGTCAGATTTAAGCCAGAGATCAAAGCCACAGTATTGGAGTTCATTCCACTGCAAGGAATGCAAAAGTAGCAATTTTTTTTTCCTATCTCATACCTCAGTTTCCAAAATATGATAAAAAACCCCTTTAAAAGTAAAAAAGATATACCTGGTTAGCAGTAGCTGAGAAATCTTTACAAGGTGTAGGCTCCGATTGACATGCTTTATCCTGAATAAAGAAAAAGCATAAAGAAGTGTAATCTTTGCATTTAAACTCTTTGTGGTGACATAGTGCAGCTGTGGAAACAGCCTTCTCATAGCCGGTAATTAGAATACTATTGACCTAAGATTAATTCAACATCCAAATGATCCCCAGAGCACTGCACAAACATTATCAGTTATCATGCAGCTACAAACAGATTTTCTTATGGATCAAAAGTAGGTTCAGAAGAACTTCTGATATTTTTCCAACAGACTTCAAATATTTCATTTCAGAAATTTGAAGGACTTGGAGTGGTTTGTTTAACCGCTACCATTTGAAACGTTCTGCTAACAGTTGTGGGATCACTTACAATACCCCACCAAATCTGAAAGGTTTTGACCTATATATTAAAAACCCACTTGGGTGCAGCAGTCAAGAGAGAATCACAGAATCACAGAATTGTTATGGTTGGAAAGGATTTCTGAGTTCATCGAGTCCAACCATACACACACAAAACCCCTCTAGAATTNGTAGCTCTCCTCTGGACATGCTCCAACACTTCCAAACTTCTTGCAGCAAGGAGCCCAGGTTCGAACACAACACTTGAGGGGAGGCCTCACCGGTGCTGAGTTCAGGGGCACTATCACTTCCCTACTCCTGCTGACCACGCTATTCCTGATACAAGCCAGGATGCTGTTGACCTTCTTGGCCACCTGGGCATACTGGGGTTGTTGTGACTGAAATGCAGGACCTGACACTTGGCCTCATTGAACCTCATACAATTGGTCTTGGCTCATTGATCCAACCTGTCCAGGTCCCTCTATAGAGCCTCCTACCCTCAAGCAGATCAAGACTCCTACCTAGTTTGGTGTCATCTGCAAACTTACTGAAGGTGCACTCAATCCCCTCGCCCAGGTCATGGACAAATATAATACAGAAGACTGGCCCCAAAACTGAGCCCTGAGGGACACCACTGGTGATTGGCCACCAGCAGGATTTCACCCCATTAATCACAACTCTCTGGGCATAGCCATTCAGTCAGTTTTTTACCCAGTGGAGAGTACGCTTCTCTATGCCATGATTTGCCAGCTTCTCCAGGAGAATGCTGTGGGAGATGGTGTCAGAGGCCTTATCAAAGTCCAGGTAGACAACGTCCACAGCATTCCCCCATCCAGAAGGCGGATCCCATGGTCATAGAAAGAGATCAGGTTGACTAAGGAAGATTTCCCTTTCATAAATCCAGGCTGGCTGGCCCTTTGCTGTCCTGCACTTGGTGTGAGAGCTCACTCAAGATGATCCTCTCCATGATCTTTCCCGGTACCGAGGTCAGGCTGACAGGCCTGTAGTTCTCCAAATCCTCCTTCTGGCCCTTCTTGTAGATGGGTGTTACATTAGCCACCCTCTAGTCATCTGGTACCTCCCCCGTTAACCAGGATTGTTTGTAAATGGTGGAGACAGGCTTGTTGAGATCTCCCAACAGCAAAAGCTCAGCTTTTGCCTTCCTAATTTGCTCTCTGTATAACCTAACAAGATCTCTGTAATCCTCCTGCTTTGCCTGTCCCTTCTTCCAAAGGTGATAAACCCTCCTTTTTTTCCTAAGACCCATTAAAAACTCCTTATTCAACCAGGCCATCCATTTTCCCTTTAATCTTTCAACACCTGGGGACAGCTTGCTCCTGAGCCTTCTTGAAGAGCATCCAGCCTTCCTCGAACCGTTTGCCCTTCAAGACTGTATCCCAAGGGACTCTCTCAACCAGACAAAAGACTTTAACAAAGTGATAACATGTAAACAATTCATTGGATTTTACTGAAATAATATTTTTATCACTCTTACATCAACATTCTGAAATCAATGAATATATGAAACTTTCATTTCATGGAACAGCATTTTCTTTCAAAAAAACTGTTGCGTCAGGACATTTTAAGGAGCTGCCTGCAGCATTTCATTGACCTCTGAAATGAAGCAGTCTCAGAGGTGGAAATTGCACATCCTGTACAGAACACAGCATACTTCACAGCTATTTAAGGTCTATACTCTCCTTTCAAAGGTAGAATCACACAAGCCTCCCCCAGTGAAATCAATGGGAAGAGAATATGCAGATCTGGGGAGAGAGAAACAACAAATTCTGTGGGTCTCTGTCTGGAAGACACAGAATCTCAGCTCAGACTTTGCAGTAAACACTCCACTGTTGAATAAGCTCTCCTGAGATCCTCTGTCTCTACCAGTGAGCAGCGATGGTATTCCTTCTAGGACAAAGTAGCTCCAACAACACAGTAACTCTTAGATCTCTCCAACACTGTGAGATGAAAAGGCATCTCACTTTATGTGTAGTGGCTCCAAGAAAGCAGGCAGGCTCTCTGGGGAAGCTGTACGTACTCTGATTCCAGGGCAACAAGGAAACAAGTGAATTTTCTCTCTGAAACTTGTATCTCCAACTCAGAAAGCTCTTTTTTGAGTATTCACCTAGAGGCCAACATCAATGGTACTCTCAATAAGGAGGCCCCATGAAGACACACTCACTGAGAATGGCTGCAGGCTTATCAAAAAGCTTAGGGAAGGAATATAAGGTCTTGGGTCAGTACAGATTTGGAAAGTGCATGCACAGAATGGGATGAAGATTTGCAGCAGGAAAGATTTGTCATACTTACATGGGTTGGGTAATACCCGTGATATCAAACAGACGGGTAAATGTCTTTATTCTTTTCACATAGGGGCACTTAAATTCCTGTTCCATCAGTAAGAATTTAAGTACAAGCCATAAAGGGACTCTGTGTCAGAAGAAAATTGAATTCTTGGGTTGCAAGCTCTCAGCTACTACCCTAACCATTGTTCTCTACTTTTTCAGATGAGAAAATAGACATGAAAAATGTTATATCCAATCAGGGGTTTAAGGATTTACAGTAGCACCAAGACTTCTTGTGGGCTGTCCAAGAATCACAGAACCACACAGAATCACAGAATGATATGAGGTTGGAAGGGACCTCTGGACATCATCTAGTCCAAGCACCTGCTGAAGCAGATCCTCCTAGAGCAGGTTGCACAGGAACTTGTCCAGGCAAATTTTGAACATCTCCAGAGATGGAAACTCCACAACGTCTTGGGGCAGCCCCTTCCAGGGCTCTGTCACCCTCAAAGTGAAGAAGTTCCTCCTCATGTTTAGACGGAACTTCTTATGTTTAAGTTTGCACCCATTTCCTCTTGTCCTCTCAACAATGTGGCAATTTTTCTGTCACCACTTTTGTCACCTGAAATGTTTTACCATACTGTTTTTTTCTCCCAGTAGTATCTACAAAGACCACAGGATATGACACAAACACAGATGATCCATACGTCTTCCTAAAGGAAAGATCCTCCAAGTCACCGAAGGAAATAGCAGCTTACCCGCGAAGGGTTGTTGAGTGTCCTGGTAGCTCTCTCAATGAAGTTGAACTGGTTTGCAAGCTTCTGCTCCTTTACTCTTGGGGGAGGAGGCTCTTCTGCCTCTTCTGCCTCAGTTACCTCTGCTGATCCTGACTCCTCTACCTCTTCCTCTCCTGCAGCCTGTAAGAAAATAAAAACAGTGCCTCCAACCTTGAAGGAACGAGACATCTCTTGCCTTTTTTAGAAGCCCTTCTTAGACTGATGGATTTCTGCTGCCTAGTGAAGGAGACTGAAATTGAAGATTCAACATTTACAATGGAAATTAGTAGACTTACAGCAATCAAATAAGGAGGTTCTGGAACAATATCTAAATGGGAATATGGAAAAACAGCAACTGAAGTTACTTTAAAACAAAACCTGACATGAATGAGATAATATAGCATCACTGCCTTTGATAAAAAGAACTCAGGGACTAGAAGATGGTGATAGAGTCCCACCACCCCATGTTTTCATTGTCTTGCTAGATACGTCATTGCTAGGCCTTTAAATTAGGCCACTGCTTCTTTTATGTAGTTATGCCTGCTGCTTTCACCCCTCCACATCTTGTTTTTCAGTAATGTCTCTTTCAGGAATGGACATACTGTCCAAGAAGATTCCAGATCTCAGCAAATTACACTGTACTGTGATATAATATCTGGATAAAGACAGACCTGGTATGTAAGGACCTGTCATCCCCCTACACAGCTTCTCCAAACTGCAAAAATGTCAGGTAGACTCCAGCTGTTCAGTAGAATCTCTAGGATCTGACCTACAGCAGACATCTCAGGCATAAAAGAATCAATCACAGAAGCTTCTTGGCAAGCCTATTGTATGATAAAGGAATTTCAAATCTCGTATTAAAAAGGTAATGGACCATTCTCAACTGTCTATGGAGAATTACCTGAGTATCTCCTGCGCTTTCTTCATCTTTAATCTCTGCCACTTCAGATGTTCCTGCAGAAGTCTCAGTAGGGGCCTTTTCTGATGATAGAAAGGATAAGTGAATAAGCCCAAGATAATAGGACATATTATCCCATATTCTGCAGATCCTCCTATTTTCTGAAGCATGTATATATAGATGTATCCTTTTCTCATGCTATCTCATTAGACAACACAGTAATCAATCCCAAGGTGAGCCACAAGAGGAGACAATGTCATTACTGGAAAGAAACTGCAACAGTTATGGATGGAATTAAATAAAAAATATGATTTTGATGCAAATCAAACTTCTGTAATCCGTTTCTGATCTGAGTAGCTTTGTTTCTGGCTATCCCTTCAGCTGTGGACCTTTCTGCCCTCGAACAATGGCTGCAATTATGTACAACCGTGAATAATGCTTTCAAGGCACATCAGAGTTATAACAAGGTTCCTTTTTGTTTATATGGATAAAAATGAATATATTAGTCTTGCTAGAGAAAGAAGAATGTCTACATTCAAATCACAGCCTTGAATGAGTAGTTGGGCTAGCATCAAGGTGCTTGAACCTAGCTGGTTGGAATCTATAAAAAGCACTACCAACAACAATCCATGCTTTCATGGCACTGAAGATAGTATTCAGCACTTTGTCCTACTTCAAATCATTACACATATTTTGTTAAGTGTAAAATAAAAGAGACTTTGACCCTCAGATGCTGCAAGTAACAACTCATCTCAGGAGCTTATCCAGTGTTATCGTCGTGCCTGACAGTTACCACCTTGAAAGACACTCTTTGTGACACAACTTCTCCTTTCACAAACAGACGAAATACAAGGAAAATCACTAGGCATCACATCTTTCCCTGCTGAAAATTCAAGAACTCTTCACTAACTGTTGTAAAACAATGTTTTTTAGCCTTTGATTAAGGTGACTTTTTGATTGAAAACCCAATAATGGGAATAGTAGCTCAGATCAAAGGGCCAACTGGCTCAATACCTTCTATCTCACATTATCCAGAAGTTGATGTCCCGGTATGAGTGCAAGAGTTAGTCAAGTATATGATCATTTCCTGAATGATCACACAGCCTGCAAACAGGTCTGAAACTTGCAAAGCAGATTAAAAATTTTAGACATGTATCTCCAATTAAAGGATGGGGAGGATGTTTAATAGACACTAAATAGCTCTGTAAACATCAGAATTAGTGTTCACATGGCTCAAAAAGCATGCACTGCTTTCTACACTGTGGCAAATATCTGGCTGATTGCCTTTTGTGTTTTGGATCCCTGAGAAGGACACAAGCCAAAGTAGGAGCTGTTCAATTCTACTGTGATGAAGCATGATCGTTCCCTCATGTCAAATAAATGGCACCAGTACCTACTTGAAAATTGTTGTTGTTTCAGATAATAAACGTACCCGCTGGACTGTTTAATTTGATACTCTGCCGCCTGCCTTCATCTGAATCTTTGAGTATCATATTTCCATTCAAAGAGAAGTGAATGGCCATTTGATCCACATAGTTTACTGGCTTGTATGCTCGTTTCTACAAAGGAATAAAACAACAAAATCGGTGTACAAAACATATTTTAAACCGGAAGTTCTGTGTAGCTTAAGCTGCTAAAGCTAGAAGATCCATACTGATAAATATATACTTGTTACTGGCATATTCACACTTAAAGTCTTCCAGGAGAAATTTATATTTCAGGACACTGAGAGCCATAAATTAAAAATACAACAACAACAACAACAAAAGCCAAGAACATGAAACCTCCAGTTCTCCACCACTACCACAGCAAGTGGGTTTAAATATAGTTCTAGTGGACCTCTACTGCCCACCGCTCCCTCAGAGACTTTTGTGCTGAGATCCCTGAATGAGTTGTTGTACCTACACAAGAACAGCACCACATGTAGAGAGCAGCTCTGGTCTGGAGACAGTACAGGGTCCTAGCACCATGCTCAGGTAATAAGATCTGTACTAATTCAGCTGTTTGATGCTAGCTTGATTGGCACTTGCTTGTGGACCACTGTAACAGTGCAGGCCTATGCCTATGTTCAAACCATGTATTAGGACTTTGAGCTACAGGTAAAAGCAATCAGAAGCCATTGCAGACCACAGATGCTTCAGCAGATTCTTCTTAAAAATATGACAGCTTTCTGAACCAGTTACAGTATAGCACCAAGCCCACTTCAGTCACTGTGGAGAAACTGAAAATATAGACAGGTGACATTACAGTGGGAGTCTCCTACTGGCCACCTGACCAGGAAGACCAAGTGGATGAGGTCCTCTGTAGACAGATAGGAGCAGCCTCAAATTCACAAGACCTGGTTCCCATGGGGGACTTCAAGCACTCCAATATCTGTTGTAGGGACAACACAGCAGGGCACAAGCAATCCATAGGTCCTGGAATGCGTGGATCGTAACTTCCTGCTCCAAGTGACAGACAAGCCAATGAGGAGAGGCACTATGCTGGACCTTTTTCTCAGCAGCAAGGAAGGGCTTGTGGGGAATGTGAAACTCAAGGGCAGCCTTGGCTGCTGTGACCATGAAATGGTGGAGTTCAAGACCCTTAGGGCAGTAAAGTGGATGCACAACAAGCTCACTACCCTGGACTTCAGGAGAGTGGACTTTGGCCTCTGCAGGGATCTGCTTGGCAGATCACCATGGGATTAACCCCTGGAGGGAAGAGGGGCCCAAGTGAGGTAAGTACTACTCAAGGATCAAATCCTCCAAGCTCAGCAGCAATGCAACCCAACAAGAAGGCAGTCGGGGAAAAATGCTAGGAGGCCTGCATGGACGAAAAAGGAGCTCCTGGACAAATTCAAACAGAAAAAGGAAGCATACAGAAGGTGGGCCTTGGAGAAACACAGAGAAATTGTCCGATCAGTCAGGTATCTCACCAGTAAAGCTAAAGCCCTGACAATATTAAACCTGGCCAGGCATGTCAAGGGTGAGAAGAAAAACTTCTATGGGTACAAAAGTGATAAAAGAAAGGCTACAGAAAATATGGACTCTCTCTGGAAGGAAACTGGAGACCTGGTCACCTGGGATATGGAGAAGGCTGAGGTACTTAACAAAATTTTTGCCCCACTCTTCATTGGTAAGTGCTCTGGCCACACCACACAAGCCGCAGAAGGCAAAGGCAGGGACTGAGAGAATGAAGAATCATGAATGGTAGGAGAAGATCAGGTTTGAGATCATCTGAGACACCTGAAGGGTGCACAAATCCATTGGATCTGATTAGATACATACATGGGTTCTGAGAGAACTGGCAGATGAGGTTGCTAAGCCAGTATCCATCATATTTGAGAGGTCATGACAGTCTGGTGAAGTTCACACTGACTGGAAAAGTGGAAACATAACACCCATTTTTTAAAAAATTAAAAAGAAAGACCTGGGTAACTACAGGCCAGCCAGTCTTACCTCTGTGGCTGGCAAGATCATAGAGCAAGTACTCCCAGAAGCTATGTTAAGGCACATTGAAAATAAGGAGGTGATTGGTGACAGCAAACATGGCTTCACTGAGAGTAAATCAGGCCTGACAAATCTGGTGGCCTTATGCAGAGGGGTTCCAGGGTTGCTGGAAAAGGGAATAGCAACTGACATCAACTACCTGGACTTGTGCAAAGTATTTGACACTGTTCAGTGGGACATCTTTGTCTCTAAATTGGAGAGGCATGAATTTGATGGATGGACCACTCAGTGAATAAGGTATTGGCTGAATGGTTGCATTCCACGTTGCAGTCAATTACTCAATGCTCAAGTGGAGAACAGTTATGAGTAGTGTCCCTCAGGGGTCAGTATTGGGACAGGTGCTGTTTAACATCTTTGTCAACAACAGGGACAGCGGGATTGAGTGCACCCTGAGCAAGTTTGCTGATGATACCAAGCTGTGTGGAGTGGTCACACAGTGGAGGAAAGGGATGCCATCAAGAGGGATGTGGACTAGCTTGAGAGATGGGTCCATGCAAACCTCATTAAGTTCAACAATGCCAAACACAAGTTGCTGCACGTGGGATGGAGCACCCTGAAACATGGATACAGGCTGGGCAGTGAATAGCTGGAGAGTAACCCTCAGGAGAAGGACTTGAGGCTGTTGGTGGATGAAAACCTCAGCATGAGTTGGCAACGTGCACTCACAGCCCAGAAACCAAACCATATTTTGTGCTGCATCAAAAGAAGTTTGGCCAGCAGTCGAGGGAGGTGATTCTGCCCCTCTACTCCATCCTTATGAGAGCCCATCTGGAGTACTGTGTCCATCTCTAGGGCCTCCAACATAATAAGAACATGGGCCTACTGAGGCAGGCTCAGAGAAGGTCAACGAAGATGATCAGTGGGATGGAGAACCTCTGCTATGAAGACAAGCTGAGAGAGTTGGGGTTGTTGAGCCTGGAGAAGAGAAAGCTCCAGGGAGACCTTATAGTAGCCTTCCAGTACCTAAAGGGGGATAAAGGAGAGATGGGGAGGGACTCTTTATCAGGGAGTGGAGCAACAGGATGAGGGCTAACAGTTTTAAACTGAAAGAGGGGAGATTTAGATTAGATGGTACGAAGAAATTCCTTATTGTGAGAAGGGTGACTAGCACAGGCTGGCAAGGGAAGCTGTAGATGCCCCTGGGTGTGTTCAAAGACAGTCTGGATGGGTCTTTGAGTAATCTGGTTTAGTGGAAAGTGTTGTGGCCCATGGCAGGGGAGTTGGAACAAGATTACCTTTAAGGCTACTTTCCACCAAAACCATTCCGTTTCTATATGGGTCATTCCTGACCTTCTTTCATCCTATAAATATGGAAAATATCAACTCCAGATAGAAGAGAAATTGACCTCATTTGCTTCCACAAGACTTATTTCCTTTCTCTGCTGATCCCAGCTAATGGTTGATCAAATTAGTCACAGTAGTGCAGAGATGAGACAAGCTAAGGAATGTTTCACCTGTTTTTCTGTTCCCTGCCTAAGGCTGGGGATAATCAAGCCAGAGATGGAGGAGCTCTCCCTGTGCCCTTTCTTGCAGAGTGTGCAACCCTTCCAGGGGATGAGTGGGAAACAAAGCCATCATTCCACTCTCCCCCTGTGGCAGCCTGTGTTGCTAGCTGTACATGTTATCAGAAGCAGGCTGCTCCAGGGTAATGCAGCGTATGCTCTGCACACACAAATACGAAGGTGTGACTCTTGGATGTAACCCGGCAGTCTTTGATGCACCCTCCCCTGCTCACTCCTACTCATCATGAATAGAGCTCTTATCAGTGATTTCAAAAAGCCCATTTCTGAGCTCTCCTATAATTCAAACAACTGAATTCTTGATGTGAGGATACTGAAACATAACTATCTTACAGGCTGAGCAAAGCATTGCCTTTTCTCCTCTAAACACCACAAAATGGAAAAAAAACATTTCCACCTGAGATTTGTTGCACTAATTATGTTCACTGCCAGATCTTGCTGAGTAGTCGTTATATCTTACTTCTGAATAAATACGTTAATTATTTTAGGATTTTACCCTCTGCAAAAACCCTTTAGGAACCTTTGGCAGTAAATATGCAAAAAGATGAAGCCACATTAAAAGGAAACTTGCCTGGTTATAAATCAAAGGAAAATGCAAAATCAGATAATTGCAAAAAAAATCTCATCCTGGTTTTACAGGTCCTGCCACACTTACTTTGAAGCTGTATCTGACGATATTCTGGGGAGCATGAGGATTATTAGCTGTGAGGATGCGTGTAAATTCCTCTTTTAATTCCTTTGGAATGGAAACAAATAATATTGTAAATATAAAAACATCTTTCATATAAACAGCATACAAAAATCACCAGGTTTATTCTAATTTCTGTGACATTCAGTTTGCTACAGATACCTCTGTGACGCTGATAACTCCACAAGAACAGTGCTTGAAGCCAAGCTAGGTCAGAGTAGAATCCAGAACAGTCACCCTGTCTCCTACTGAAGTATTTCAATGGGCTGTCTTGAGTTCTTTAGCTGTCATGTTAATTCTTATCTAAGCTATGAACTTGAAAAATGCTAGCTGCATAGGGCAAGAAAGACTACGTGTGTATTGAAGCATATACTATCCGAAAATAGAGCAAACAGTAAGTTCAATAGCAGTGCTTGCAAGATCTACCACTGTGAACAAAAAAACAGTACTGGTGTTAATTAACTGTTTTCACCACCTGAGTGGGGGCAAGTATGTATAGCTTCCTTTTGAGGCTTACTTGGAGGACAGGGAGCAATGCTAGAGTTTTACAAAGCAGTGAGAAGAGAGAGACAACTGCAGTTGGAAGGGTGACTGCAATCCTGCTGAACCAAGCTGGGATGAAATGGTCATAAAACTCTAGGGCACCTCCTTGTCCTCAGGGTTGGCTCTGGGGTCCCCCTTATATGAGAGAAGCCCCGGCCCCATTCCCCTCTTGGATCAGCTCCATGCAGTTACCTTGTCTTAAGCTCAGAACTCTGTTTCAAAGCACATTCTTCTTGTTTTCCTGCTGAAAGCCATTTAAGTTTATGCTGCAGACACTGTACTTCAGCAAATACTGAGTTTTACTCTTGCAAAATTTCCACCAAAACAAACAGGTAAGAGGTAGGCTTTGGCTCATGGACTTTTGTACACATCTCATTACAACTACAGGCACTGTTTTACTCACAGCTTCAGTCAGCTCCAGTTGGTCTGGGGGTTTGACTAGAGTTTTTGCTGCCACATGTTCATCCGCCCCCTCTCCTGCTTCAGTGGAGACATCTTCATCCTAGCACAGGAACAAGAAGCCCATTAGTGCACCAAGACTGTGACTGCTCTGCTCCCTCCCAAAGAGGTATTTCTCCAGGCATGGAGCAAGGAGGCAAAACCAGCATTCCCCCACTCATCCAAGCTTTGAGCAGAGCAGATAACCCCAAATGGCAGGCCCAAGTCTGAAGATTGTTGAATGCCCAGACTTGCCAGCAAGAGTTCAGTGTGTTGGAGGAGCTGCTGTCCGAAGATAACTCCTGGCCTATAATAAAACTGGAGTAACTCCAGTAACAAAACTCAAATAACTCACTTCAATTTCAGCCTAAAAGTTGGCAATTCTGGGGGTTTTCTGTCCATAGAAGACACAAATGAATCATACTTTAGGACTAATTTAGGGCACAAGTCAAGGACCGGGAATTACTTCTGAAGTGCTATTCTGTAAGTTACTTAGATATTAGTTCAAGATACAAAGCTGCAGGGATGCTGCTCCTGGAGGAACGTTACCCATTCTCTTGCAAAGGCCAGCAGGTTTTCATCCTCTCAACACAGAGAGCTGCTTTCCTTGGCCTGGGCTTGGGCTGATGTCATGATATGATATCATTAACAGGAAAATGAATCACTGCAGGATTTCAATTAATTGTCAGTACAGATAAACTGCCAGAACACAAAGTTGCTGATTAAAGCCTTTAACTGCTCCAGGCAAAATTTCTCCCTCGGATTGAAATGTGTAATGGGTTGATTTAAAATAAATCAATCATTCTTTTACATACAGTTATCTCAGGTCTGCTAAACCTTACAGCCACACAGAGCTGCTGATGAGGCCAGGGCGTAAGTGAAGACTGTTTGCAGGTACAGAGACTGTACGCAGCAAAGCTTTGCTATCTGCAGAATGCCACAAAGGAAAAAGCACAATGCCATGTGAAAACGTGCAGTGGCTGAAAGTAACAGAGAATTCTGCATATGCCAGGCACCCAGGGAAAGTCACAGGCTGCAGCGGTTGGCTTTTTTTCAGCACAAGGGAGCTGAAAGGAGCCGAGCTGTAAGGAAGGTCAGGCGTTTTGGTACACAAGCGACTGTGACTGCAAAACAGTTGTTTGTGATTTAATGCTCCCCACACGAACACCTGCTTGTAGGACATTCATCATACACACTTTGACGCCAGTTAGTTCAGTGGCTGTTTTCCCTAGTGAATCAGATAAAAAGTGCTGTGGGTTTAACATTTTTATTTATGTTTTTCATTTAAAAGTAAGTAACTTTTCACTTTCAACGGGTCAAAAGAGGAACATTTAACAAGACTGTGATTTGCCCTGGGAAAGTGAAAAGCTGTTTATCACCATGCCTGTTTAAAGGCATGTACTCTTCCATCTACGCCAATGGAGCCAAATAAGAGGAGGGTAAATTAAATAGGGTATTATAAGCACTTACCTCCCTGACAGTAAAAACGTTATGATGAGGCTTATGTCAAAAAGTTAATGGTATTTTCTCTAATGCTTGTATTTCTATGTTAATTAAAAGAATATGCACTATGTTTTAAATTTAATAAACTGAGCAGTTTTCTCATAGTCTCCGCTTATTTTAATCTTTTTATATTGCATTTTACCTAAGTTGTGCATTTGTTTTAGCTGCCATTTTTATTCTAACCTGTTAATGCTATTCCTTTCTCGGTAGAAATCCAGAGTAATCCCTTACTGCTAAATCAATTTGAATGTTACCAATTCCTTAAAACAAGCCATTGTTCAGACAGAATCTAGTTTGCATCTCATAGATAAAGAAGGAAAAAACATTTTTTAAGACTTGTGGATTTGTGGATCTTACCCGTTTCTTAGATACAGTTTTAGCAGCCCTTGGTGGTACTGCCTTTCCTCCTAAAGGTCCACTTTGGCCCTGAAAAGAGAACATACCAAATGTAAACTTCCATAGCACCTTGTCTTCTGAGTTAACCAAAACAGAAGTTTCATGTATTTATTAATTTTTGCTCCCATGGTATGTTTCAAAAGCTGAATATACCAGCCTATAAATCATTTGAATGCCTATAAATCAGTTGAATCGAAGTCAGTGATTTTTCATAATACAAACCAGCAGTTTGTCAGCATGAGGAAATGCTGGGCTCTGTCCTTGTTACTGCCTGTGATGCATCTAAATGTCACACACACGGGGTTCTAGTGCCTTACTCAAATGCACAGAAAATCTGCTCTTGTCCCAAATGCTGGCATGTCATGGTGAATCTGCAGTTCCACAACTACAAAGCCACAAGTGCTGAAAAAACATGGAAAACTCTGATGAGCAGCTGGGAAGTTAACCACCAACAACCCTCCCAAGCACATCACAGCACAGAAAAAAATATATGACAGGCTGTAAGGAAAACAGTAAAATAGTTGTTTACAGGGAGCCTTACAGAGTAGTTCAAAATGGCATTACCCAGAGGTTAAGGAATAACAGAAGGGCACTGGTGACAAAGGTTTATGAAAACCCAGAGACAGTGAGAAAGGAAATTAAGAGGATCCTTTTGAGAAGATGCTGAGGGACAGAAAGGACCAAGAACCCAGAAGGAGAGACAGCTGATAAACAAAGGACACAACATAAGAAACCCGAGCAAGAACAGCTCCCGAGTGGATCTCAGATAATGTTGGATGGATGAATGGGAAAAGGAGTTACTTGGAGAAAGTGTTTGACTTTGTGACAGGAAAGAAGGCAATACTAGAAAAGAGGGAAGGGAAATGAACGGGGTGGGGAAGCAAGCTCCCATGAGTCTATTTTTCTTTAGAAAAACATTAGAGTGTGCCTTTCAGCTCAGATCAAAGATTCACCTAGCCAACTATCTGTCTCAAATGGTATTTAAAAGCAGGTATCTATGGGGCTTTCTTCCGGATGCCCTCCCACCTTGCCACAGGGACTTGAACCAGAAATGCTATCCATTTTATTTCATATCAGTGAATCTTCTTCTCCAGAAGTTTATTCAGTCCATGCACAACTTCCATAGCAAGGCCTCCCATGGTACAACTACATACTAATATAAAGAACAGCTGCTTGCTTTTTAAGTCTGCCATTTGCTGTTTCCTTCTGGTATTTTTTCCAGTTTTTCTACTGGAAAGCCCAGCTTTATCACAGTGTCTGTTGTGATGACAGATCATCCCTTTTCCATACCCTTTATGAACACTTTAAGGAGCATGAGTCTACAGAGATTGCTAGACTCTCTCATGATTCCCCTTCAGTATGAAAATTAAATACTCATTTCTGCCATCTGCTTTGTATGTATTAAGCAATCAAACAGCCATAATGACTTTGACCCAGTATCCCCACGCCTTGTTTCTAAAGCCCCATTACTTGTTAAGACTTGACAATTAGAATTCAGAAAAGAAATATTTTCAGCAGAAAACAAACTGTAGCAGATGTGATGCTGCGACTTCCAGTGTTCTCTTTGTACAAGTTAAGTCTCATAAAGCTGTTGTTACTAACAAGGTGACAAGGACTATTTTTATTCCAGAAAATACACTATTATGAGTGATGAAAAATGAGCAGACCAATACATTTCAATGCTTAGAAAATATCCTTCACTTTGACATAGAAATTGTTATGACTCAGAGTCATGACATTTCCTTTATAATCCCACAGTAGGCAGTTAGCGGAGCAGAGAGCCTTGGAGCCCTAGTGACACAACCACTATTGAGACCACTGGATTACACAGCTGGCCTGTCTCCCCCATGTCGTTGCTTGGCAATGGGAAACAGAGCATCCTATCCTACAAGGACCGTACCGCATGCGAATTAGATGTGATTTAAGCAACAAAATTTAAAACAGATTTTCAGAGCAGAATTTTATTCAGATCAAAATCGACCTCTTAACTCTAAACATGAAACAAAGCCCTACTCACTATTACTCTTTGTAAATGAGTCTTAAAAAAACCTTTATCCAGCAGCAAAGGCATTGACTAGGCAATCTGAGGGTAATTGGTTTTGGCAGTTGCACATATTTCAATTAACATAATCCAAAGATGCACCTGCAAATAACTATCTGCAAATGCATCAAAATCCAAAAGTGACACTGTAGAAAAGCTAGAGTTAGAATGTACTGGAAGGAACCAGCACAAACCCTGGTCTGCTCCACACACCACAAAGGTTTGTATAGTAGAGTACGAGCAATTTTTCTAGTCAATCAAGGCGCCTATGGCTAATTTGCTTTATTTCCTTTGCCTTTTTGCAGTACCATCATAGTTTTACAACTTTAACTTAATAATATAGTACAGGTCTGGTATGATAGAGAGACCCAGAGACCCTGAGGAGACCCAGGATGTGGTATAGAGGCGTACAGGCAGGACACAAGAGATGGGGCACAGGCTTAACACTGGAAACACCACAGTCATAAGAGAAACACAGACCTGCAGATAATATCATGAAGCTTACTACTGTGCCTGAAAAAGGCAGTACTGACACTTTTTTATTGGTGTATCTGTGCTTTGTCCTCTTGCAATTTCTTTTGCAAGCTCCTGCTCCTTGTAAATCTTCCAGAAGCCAGCACACTGGCTTCTGGCCTTTCCTTAAAACTCCTCTCTGCCACATTACCTATAGAGTCCTCAATAGCACCCATGTCCTGCCACCATGGCTCAAAATGATGACCATTGCTTCCTCATTCTTCTTCATACTGCATCAATGTGGCATTCACAAACTATTGTTTAAGATGTAATCCTTTTGCTCTGACAGCTATTTCTTTGTTCCGTATCGCATAGTGCTTGTACAACAGCGATCACAAATGCATCCGCAAAACAAATAGACTATAACCGTTTAATGAATCAACATGATGACTGTATATTCACCAACAAGGTGCTCACAAAAAACTGGCCTTCATGCACATCTATAAAATTCAAGCACATTTTTGCTGTTACATAATTAACTACAGAAAATAAAAATAGTATAAGCTAACAGACTATTATTAGCATCTCAAAGAGAAGCATTCAGAAGTTAGAAAATGTGAGAATTAAGGTTGCTGGGGCAACCCTAAATTCATCCCATTGGGCACAGGCATTACGATAGACAGTCTAATTCCATAATTACATACTTTGCTTTTTGTAGGTTCTCTACCTCACTTAAGCTTTCCCAGGCTTACAAGCATGGGCAGCAATAAGTTGCTACTAGTATTTTAATGTCCTGGCTTGAGGTAAAACCAAACCAATTTTCTTTTCAGTAATTTCTGTTGTTCAGTACCTAGAGTATTTTTTTTTTTAATTGCATAGCCTAAATCAGACTCCAGCTAAAACATTTCAATCCAAACGGATTGAAAAATAAATTTTAAAAAATTATCTATAAACTGGACAGTGAAGTGGATTGAAAACTGGCTGAGCAGCAGAGCTCAGAGGGTTGTGATCAGCAGTTGGAGGCCTGCAGTTACTGACCTCCAGGGGGTCTGGTCTTGTTTCACATATTCATCAACAGCTTGGATGGGGGGACAGAGTGTACCCTCAGCAAGTTTGCTGATGACACACAAGTGGAAGGAATGGCTGACACACCAGACGGCTGTGCTGCCATTCAGGAGGACCTTGGCAAGCTACAGTGCTGGGTGGAGAGGAACATAATGAAGTTCAACAAGGGCAAGTGTAGGGTCCTGCATCTGGGGAGGAAAAACCCCCCACACCAGTACAGGTTGGGGGCTGATCTGCTGGAGGGAAGCTCTGCAGAGAGGGACCCACAAGTCCTGGTAGATGAGAAGCTGAACACAAGACAGCAATGTACCCTTGTGGCCAAGAAGGCCAATGGTGCATCAAGAAGAGTGTGGCCAGTGGATTGAGGGAGGTTATCCTGCCCCTCTGTTCTGCCCTGGTGAGGCCCGTCTGGAGTACTGTGTCCAGTTCTGGGCTCCCCAGTTCAAGAAGGACAGGGAACTACTGGAAACAGTCCAACGAGGGCTACAAAGATGATCAAGGGAATGGAGAACTCTGATGAAGAAAGGCTGAGAGACCTCGGTCTGTTTAGCCTAGAGAAGACTGAGAGGGGATCTTACCAATGGTTATCAATATCTAAAGGGCAGGTGTCAAGAGGATGGAGTCAGGCTCTTCTCAGTGATGCCCGGTAACAGGACAAGCAGCAACAGGCAAAAGGTGGAACACAGGAAATTCCATCTCAACACGCAGAAAAACTTCTTTACTTCGGGGGTGGCAGAGCATTGGAGCAGGCTGCCCAGAGAGAGTGTGGAGCCTCCTTCCCTGGAGATATTCAAAACCACCTGGATGCGTTCTTGTCCAGCCTGCTCTGGGTGACCACAAGGATGTTTTAAACCCAATTTAATTTTCCTTTCCCTTTCCACAGCTCCCTCTAACATGGACAAACCATCAAGAGATGAATATAACTGCAAAATCAAGATCCTCAGCAGGAAGTTTTCCTGCTGCTGACCTATACAACAAGTGTTTCTAATTGTATTTTTAGGTAGGATGTTTGGGTTGTCTCCAGATGAAACTCCTCTAGGTTTTTTTTATTTAGTTATAACATGGGAAAATTAAAATAAGATGAAAATACGGGCTTCTTTCCAAAGGATATTGCTGTAAATGAAAAAGGCACTATCGGGCTGGTATTCAGGAAGAGCTATTTTATTTCTGCATCTCAGAAGCATGCAATAGGAGGGGAAGCATCAAAGAGATGCAATGTCTAGTGGAAGTTTTGTCTTGAACACCCTAGTAACATGTTTCCAGCTTGACCTGAAGTGAGGAAAATAAAGAATCATATTCAACCATTCAACCATCCATTGAAGTTTTGTCCTTTTTGCCTACTCTATCCACAGTGATTATCACTCTCTCTTTTTATTGGCAATGTGATAGCCACTAATTTCTGATCTGAGACTCATTCACTGAATTTACACAGGACAGGCCTATCAGTATCTGCCTTCTTGACTGAACAGCAAAAGCTCTGAAGCTTTTCCCAAGCCCTGGAACAATCATGTCTGGTTTCTTTTTTACAGATATTTTCCCTGACTTTACTTTCCAACTATTTCAGCTTTTGCTGCAGAAAGCCACTGACTTGTCAGTGGCAATGCTGAAGGTAAATAAATCATTTTGGTATCCTGGGAAGCAGAGATTTATTGTCAAGAGCAACTGTTTCTTTAAGAACTGGGTTAAATCCTGAATTTGTGACTACAGAACATCTTGAGGAAAAAATGCATCTGTCCCTCACATTCAGATCCAAGGCATGCCCTGAGTAATCAAGTAGGAGAAGCAGTGATTCTACCAAGTATGCTGTCTGCCATCCAGGATGAAGTTCCTCACTATTGCCTTTGCTGTGTGGTTACATCCTTCTCCTATACTGACAGATTAAACTAGCTGTTGTGACTGGTCCTAGGAAGGTGAGGAGCCACCAACATCACTGTTCAATAACACATTGAGTAAAGTGGAATTTCTCACTATTCTTAAAGGAAAAGGTGGGATGGGCAGATATGTTTTTGCCAGATCCAGACTAAAATACCAGAAAACTCGGAGGCAGGGATGATGCAGGTTGTTTATCCTGCAAAGCTGAAGAGTCAGTTCATATTAAGCAAATTTTCCAAGGGCTGAAAATCAGTTAGATATTAATGAAACAAATGAAACACTCATCAGGGAAATGACAAACCCAGACTATATTTTTTACTCTCGTTAAAGAGATGTTCCTCCAGCCTTTCTGCTCCCCATGCTAGCTGTCACCATAAGACAATGAGACTGAGCAATCACAGAACACTCCTGCTAAGTTTACTTCATCTTCCTGAGCAGAGACATTATCATTCCTGCTTCCTCTGGAGCACAGCACAGAGGTTAGCACATAACCTGGGGGAAAAAAAAAAAAAAAAAAAAAAAAAAGACATAAACATATCTGCTTGTAGGATTCTAAGGGGAAGAGGGAGACTCATTATAAGAGCTAAGCTTGACATTTCTGTAAAACCATTTAATAACTCCCTGCTAGTTTTTTATTCTTGTTTTGAATATTAGCAGTCTCCATAGTAAACCACTGCTTGGCAGAAGGAGCAGGGACACACAGAATGGAAATGAAGCCAAAGGAAGCAAAGTGACTTGTAGCCTGCCCTGCAGCAGACATCCATTTACACACAGTAGGGATGCCAATTTAGAGCTATTTGACAATAACTTTCCTTATCTGTTTTCTGAAAGACACTAAACTGAGTGTTTATTTTATGTTCCATGGACGGTTAAATGCATGTTAGAGAGCCAGCAAGCACCTTAAAGGTCTTTGCTGGAAAAAAAAAAAAAATAAAAACCCAACAAAAAAGTAAAATATGTCTGATTGATTGTTGACTGTGCTTGGGGAGGGGATCTCTGTTTCTCTTTGACAACTTGCTGAACGGCAAAGAAGCTGCTTTCATGTCAGTGGGTGCAGGTCCACAAGTCAAGTGTAATGAGCATGGGGTGCTCTCCACTGCTCACAGAAGCTTTTCCTTGAACCAAGGACAGATGTGGAAATCTGGAATCAACATCTCCAACAAACAACTAGCTCAAAATTGTTGGACACTTGTCTTTTACTACCCAGGGCCATGCATGGGACTGACACCAGGCTAACAGAGAGCAGTTGCTTGGCACACCAAGAACTTTCTGTATGTCTGTGCATGTGCCACACAGGTCCGTGTTTTTAAAAAATACTACACATCTGAGTGTCCTGTTTGTCATACTCAAGACCTCATTTTCAGGGGACATGAGAATCTAATTCTTCCACTCCCTTCAGTTTGATGCAGGGATGCTGGCTTATGCCTGTCCATAATTCCACAACTTCCAAAAATGCTGTGGAGCTCAATTGTGCAAAACACATTTCAGACCTGAAAGGAAGGATGTTATTGAAACACAGAGCATACATAAGTGTTATTATTTACACAGCTGCATCAGGAACACAAAGGCACAGGCACACTCAATTGTTTTAACAGACTTCAAACACTGAAAGCATTTCTTATTAATGTACACAAACATACAAGAGCCTAAACATGCTTCTAATTAAGGCTCAGATCAAGTAGATCAAGTCAAATGGTTTATCTGGAAAGCCACAGCCTTTGGTCAACTGGCTTTTAATGTATTTTCATTCAGGACTATGGGAGATTTCTTTCCAAGAAAAAGATAAAGGCATTAAGTGGCTGGTGGTTGAAGTGGAGGCTGAAGTCCCCCAGATAAAGAAAGAAAGAGCAAAATAAAGCACGAAAGTTATGTCACAGGAGTAGGCAAATACAAGACAGGCATATAAGAAGGACAGGCAACAACCACCTGTAAGGGAAAAGAATAATAAAAAAAGAGAAGAATTTATCACAAAGCACTTAAGAACACACAGTCATGAAAGGAAAGGAGGGGCTGGAAGTGACATGAGGTAAAAGGGAAGGACCTGGTAATGTTCAGGGAACTATCTCAGTTTTGAGAACAATCTGAGGAAGAAAACTTTCAAAGTAAAAGCAGTCAGCATCAAAGAACTTAGGAGGCAGACCAGAACAAAGCAATACATAGGAAATAGAGGAATGAGGGGCACGGGGACAGGTGAGAAGAGCATAGTGCTAGAGGAGGATTTGCAATGAAAGGGACAAAGATGGAAATTATGCTCAACAGAAAAACCAGCCTCACCAAGCGAGTAACAGCCTTGTTTCCAACCTCACTACAAACACTGGCAGAGAGGAGGAAAGTATATGCAGAAGCTTCTTTCAGAAGAGATTTTCTTGTGAAGAACTCAGATCTAGACTTTGACTTGCCAGTTAATTTTATAGTGTTCACAAGGGCTCAGTAAATACCAGTCACCAGTCCCTGATCGTGCAGTGAGTAGTGCAAAGGCACGGCCCTGGATTCCCAAAGCCACTGACATATGGGCTACAATTTGAGTCACAGAAAATAAGGAAAAGCCTCTAGACTCCAGGGCCACACAATTCTTCCACTGGAATATTCTAGCAGATAAAGGGACATGAAATAGCCATTCAATTTAACAGGCTGATCACAAATATAGGAAAGGCAATATATGACAAGTTAAAATTGCTGTCCTTTAAGTTATTGTAATGGAAGATATATGAAAAGCCAAAAATCCTAAGAGGTTAAACAGTTTCTGATGTTTCAAGAGCTTTAAAATAAAATTAATGCCTTTACAGCACAACAATTAAGTTTTTCGAATAATATATGAATCAAAGCCTCTCCGTTTCAGAATATTTTAAGTAACGGCTACTGAAAATGATTGAAAAGATTTATGTAGAAATTCTAAAAATAGAACAAACTGAAATTCAGAGGAAGCCTTTCATCCCAGTTTTAGTTTGTATCATTATTATTATTAATGGATTTTATATTTTTTGCCAAACATCTTCTTTATCTAAGACTAGATGTGGGGTTTTTTTCTGAATTTGTGACCTTTGAAAACTTCATAACGCGCTCTGTAACTTGTTAAATACTAGCACTTATTGGTAGAAGGATTAGGAATGTCACAGTGAACCTCTAGGAAGGAGGGCAGAAGCCCTCCTACTACATGTGTAGAAATCCCCAGAGACCCCAGGCCCATGAAAAACCATTTCAGTACTTCTGGATTTCAGGGTCCAACCCCCAGTTGCAGGAGCAGGGAGATCCGATAAAGCTCTGCAGAATCAGCTCACATTTAGCAGGGTTTATTAGCTCAGGCCTCAGTAGTAGCATAGCCCATACAGCCCATACAATTAGTCTGGAGGAATCACCCTTGGCAACTAGAGGAGGATCAGATGATCAGCAAGGGATGCTGTTCCCTCCTTGAAAAAGCTCCTGTAATCTGGAACGACTCACAGACAACTGGGGATTGTCCAAGGATCTCAGCTTATATCATTTTACAGGTTGGAACCATCTCATTGGTCCCTTGTTTTTTTCCTTCTGCTTTCCTTGATCAGTTATGGCTTTCTAGCATGTGTTCTGGACTAAAGAAGCAGGCCACTTGTTCTTGGTCACTTCTGGGACACCTATGTTAGCGCTATTCCCTCCCCCCCAAAAGATCAAATACATTGGGATTGAACTAAACCTATTATGAAAAGGGTTTTATCAGCCAGGTCACCTTCTGCTTTTAAATCAAACACTAATAGATGAGACCCAGGGATGAATCTGACCAAGTCCTTCATGCTGCGAGGGGATGCATGAAGACATGTCCATGCAGAGCCCAAAGGCAGACAGACAGGGAGGTCTCACAGACACACATCCACTCACGCCACTGCTCCCAAGGTAGGGTTAGGGCCACAAAAGTTAGCAGAAGTTCATTGCCTGAACTGAGAGAAAACCGAATAGTAAAACAAAAGGAAAGTGACAGAAGTTACAGTTAGGTATAGTTGAAATAATTTTTTAAAACTATTTATAAAAACAGAGATTTCGACCTGTCTGCTCATTGTCCCTGTAAGATTCTCTGGCAGATTGGGGGGCACCTCAAGTGCATTAAAACCTGCCCTGGAAGTGTCACACACTGTAACAGCGACGAAATGGCATCACATAGCGACAATCTGCGAACCTTTAGAGTCTCGCAGGGTTGCAATAGGAGTGCAAAACAGTGTGGGGCTGCTGCAGCTTTGGGACATGCTGGACTGCCACAACAGGTTGGCAATGCAGAGAGGTGCCACAGAACATGCCAGGTCTCTAACAGGGTGATGACATGCTTTAGTACTGGGACAGAGAAATGCAACATGATGTAACCACGCAGTAAGCAGTGCCAAGAGGCGCTTTGCCAGTGTCTCACCAAAACCTGTGTAAGGGGCTGCAGCTCTGCAGGGCACCCTGAAAGGAAATGAGCTGGGCGGTGCATGGTGTTGTAACATATAGTGGTACTGGGAACAGTAATGTCATCGTGGGCCTGGTATCACACCAGTGACACCATGACACCCACTCAAGAGCAGGAGCAGAGAGGAGCAAAGCCAGAGCGGGACCAGAGAGTGACGTTTCCTCGCGTGAGCTGCCACCTTCTGCTGCACGAGGTACTGCAGTGACGCCATCTGAGCTGGTGTTTGACGTCACGGCACCGATGGTGACGTCGCCACGGCGGTGTCACAGAAAAGCACGACACCGGCTTACTACGACGCCCCACTAAGGACAGGTGCTTACCTGCCGGTGCCTGTCGCCCACCTTGGCCGGCATGGCGGCTGCCGCAGCTGCTCCCTACCACCGGCCGTTCCTCACAACCGCTCGGTCGGAAGTTGATAGCGGCAACCATGGCAACGAGACGGAAGCGGGGAGTGGCCAATCCGGCCGCAGAACAGCCTATTTCACCACGCATCCTACCACCACCAACAACCCCCCCCCGACTGCCAAGAGCCCCCGCACCCCCCAAGGGAGGGAATGGTACGTCCCAGCGGGGGCCGCGGGGAGCCGAGCATCCGGGCACCGGCATAAATGGGAGAAGCCCCGCCTCCTCTTCATGAATATGCAATTGAGGGGCGGGGCGGCGGCTGCCGGACCCGGAAGCGGCGCGGCTGAGTCACCTCAGCGGCGAGCAGCGGCGGCGATGAGGCAGCAGCTGCAGCGGGTGGCGGCGGCGACGACGACAGCGTCCTTCGGCGTCTGAGGAGCCTCCCCGCGCCCGCCCTTCTTCCCTGCTTCCCTCCCTGCCG
>VXBJ01002858.1:239175-283798 GCA_013400055.1 Nycticryphes semicollaris | reverse complement strand
GCCCCGGCATCGCGCCCGCCATTCTCCCCTCTCCCTTTTCCCGGCAGCTCAAGTCCTGTCCCCCCCCGCCCTGCTGCCTTGTCCCCCTGTGGGTGATCTCCCCCTTCTCGCTCGCCCGCCCCTGGGTGCTGCCCCCGCGTCCCTCTCCCTCAGTTTCCCGCCAAAGCCCGGCGTCCCCTCAGCCGGCCCCGCCTCTGAGGCGAGCCCGGCCCCAGCCGCTCTCCCCCCGCTCCAGGTGCCGCGGGTCGCGGAGCAGGAAGAGGAGCCTCTGCTGCGGGAGAACCCCCGCCGGTTCGTCATCTTCCCCATCCAGTACCATGACATCTGGCAGATGTACAAGAAGGCCGAGGCCTCCTTCTGGACGGCGGAGGAGGTGAGGGGGCGGGCGGTGCCGGGGAGTCGGGGGCTCGTACCCGAACCCCGTGTCTTTTTGCAGTTATTGAATCGTGGAAAGTGTGTGTGGAACCGGGTGATCTTGAAAGTCCCTTCCAATTTAAACCACCTTATGATCACAGCACAAGAAGGACATGAACCTGTTGGAACGGGTCCGGAGGAAGCCTTCCCTGGACCTGTTCTAAGAGGCTGATGTCCTTCACCACGAAGATGATCAGATGGCTTGGGCACCTCTGCTATGAGGACAGGCTGACAGTTGGGGTTGTTCATTCAGCCTGGAGAAGAGAAGACTCCGGGGAGACTTTATAACCCCTTCCAGTATCTAAAGGTGGTTTACAGGAGAGATGGTGGGGGCGGGCAGTCTTTATTAGGCAGTGTAGCAATGGGATGAGGGGTAATGAGTTTGAACTGAAAGAGAGGAGATTCAGATTAATTTTTAGGAGGAAATTCTTTACTGTGAGGGTGGTGAGACATTGGCCCAGGTTTCCCAGAGAAGCTGTGGATTCCCTATCCCTGGAGGTATCTAAGGTCAGGCTGGATGTGGCTTTGAGTAACATGGTGTAGTGAGAGGTGTCCCTGGCTATGGTAAGGTGGGTTGGAGCTCAATCTTTAAGGTCCTTTCCTACCCAAATTGTTCTATGATTCTTTCCACAATGTTTCAGGTGGACCTGTCCAAAGATCTCCAGCACTGGGAGTCCCTGAAGCCCGAGGAGAAGTACTTCATTTCCCACGTCCTTGCATTCTTTGCTGCCAGTGATGGCATCGTCAATGAAAACTTGGTAAGTGTGTAGAAACAGTCCTGGCAGAAGCTCTGCTTTGTGAGGATAACCAGATAACTGCCCATTTGAGATGCTTGCTGGCTGATCTGGCTCGTTTGCTAGATCATATAGTGTTGCAGCATTACAACATGTAATGCTGCCTTATGCTAATTAGCAAATGGAGGTTGCTTTTGTAATCCCCAAGTTTTCCCACACCCCATGGGACCCTGAGCATTCATTGCCTTATGGTGACACTTGGCTGGTTCAGAGCCCTTGCTCTGCTTCTGCCCTCTCAATGCTCTGCTCCCTCATGGAGGATAAGTAAAACTAAAAAGTTTTCCTATTTGTCTTGGGACTGAAAAATACTTCCTGACTTAGGGCTGTACGGGCTCTTCCATATTGCTGTTAATCCACGTGTCTGGAATTAATCTGAAGGGGATTCTGTGGGTTGAGCAAGAGCTGTTCTAGGCAGTATCAATGTCTCTAATCTGCAGCTTCGTTATGAACGCCTTTGCAAATACTCATTTATTTCCTCTAGGTGGAGCGGTTCAGTCAAGAAGTACAAATCACAGAAGCTCGTTGTTTCTATGGCTTCCAGATTGCCATGGAAAATATACATTCAGAAATGTACAGTCTTCTTATTGACACCTACATCAAAGATTCTAAAGAGAGGTTTGTATTGCCTGATGATGAAAGGTTTGAAGCTCTTGAGTGTGGAGATTTAAATGATGCATATCAGTCACTCTCTGACTTTAGAGCTAATTTTAGGGTTTAAACTAGATTTATATAAAATACCACTGCAGCTTTATTTCAGAATATATTTCACTAAAGAACTTGCTTAGATTAGGAGGGAAATAGAAACCACTTAATACCGAAATAAAGGAATTGCAACTATGTAAAAGATGGAGCAGTCAATAAGGGGAGTATATTAAATTACAGTAAGTGTTCATATGGAGAATCCCTTCACCTAGTAGAAAGCTATGTAGCAATGTCTCTCTGAGAATGATAGCACTTTCATTAAGCTGTCATCTCTAAACATCAGTGCATTTAGTTAACAGCCTAAAAGTTAACAGCCAATAAAAAAGTTAACTCTTCCGTAGCACGTGCTGCCCTTGACTATTGTGCTTTGGGAGAAAAGAGCCTGTCGTATTCTTTGATACGTGGCTTTTGGTCTTAATTAAAAATAAAACTGAAGCATACCATGTTTATAACAAGATTAATCAGTTCAAGAATGGTGGTGTTAAGGGGTAGGGCTTTGGGGTGTCCTGAGTGAGTTACTCTTGTGGTATCTTGTCAGACCAACGCCCTGTTGAGTGAATGCTGTTTGCAGTCTAGATGGATTTAATTGCTGCTACTTTGTAGGAAGCTGGCCATGTCATTTCTAATCTTAAGATGCTGGATTCTAGTAAAAGTTCAAGGAAGAGCTGCTTATGTGAGAGCTCTGGTACCTTGCCACTGGGACATGGAGGCTGGTTGATGTGTAGTTTTGAAAGCCTTGTTCAAGCACATCACTTGAAATAGTTGGCCTCTTGATATTGTCATGGGAATTCAATAGTTGGTCAGTAAAAATAGAGCTAGTCTGCAAAATTAGAAGAGGAAGGAGACTTAATTATCAGTGAAGGTGCAGAGAACTTGTAAGCGAACAAGACCATCTATGGCAGTGAATGCTTATGGTACTAATTGTGCTGATGTCTGATCCTAATAAGTTTTATCCTTTTCAGGGAATTTCTTTTTAATGCTATTGAAACATTGCCATGTGTTAAAAAGAAGGCTGACTGGGCGATGTGCTGGATTGGGGACAAGAAAGCCACATATGGTGAGTACATCTATTGGAATCAAAGGGAAATTCCTTCCCTAAACAAGGTGGAGGAACTACCACTTCTCCAGACCTCACAGCTCATGGGGATTATTGCTGTCACAGGGGGGTACATGCTCTCTGGTATTGAGATATTGGTATAATTCCAGAGATGAAGAAAGTTATCATCATGCAAATGAACTACTGGCATGAATGTCTGTAAAATTGCTGGCGTTTTGGATAATGGTAGCTCAAGTGGCAATCTTCGTGTGCCTGGCTGTGTGATCTGATGGCAAATGGCTGCCATGTGCCCAGAGCTGAACTGGCCACCTGTCTCCAGCAGGCACACACAATTGGAGCCTGTAGCTCCTCTGCCTTACTACTGATTCTTGCTGTCCCACCTCAAAGGTGGGATGAGATGGATCAGGTCACCATTTTACTAGTCTTAAAGTATTCTTCACGGCCAAAGTTCAAAGATGAACAGACACCGACTAAAATCTGCTAAAATGACAGCTCTCTTTTGGTGTGTAATCTTTAGAAAAAGGATGGTGTCGATGGTTAACCCGGAGGAAGGAGCCTTACCTTCAGCTGCTTAGTAGCTACTCCAATTAGGTTTTACTTCTCATGTTTAAAAGTCTTTTGCTTGCTGACTGTAACAGTTTTTAAGGACAGGGTGTAACATACTTGAGCAGAAACTTCTTCATTCTCGGAGGATGCAGTGCACTGGTCTGTTTGCAACTTCTGGGTATTAATCTTGTTAAATCCTCCTCTGTGATAACACCATCAATCTTTTCTTAATAGGCGAACGCGTAGTAGCTTTTGCAGCAGTGGAAGGAATCTTCTTTTCCGGCTCTTTTGCCTCAATTTTTTGGCTGAAGAAAAGAGGGTTAATGCCTGGACTCACTTTTTCTAACGAACTCATCAGCAGAGACGAGGTATGAATCAAATTCCTTGCAGTTAGGATGGTAACATGCTGTAGTAGCTCAAAGTAATGAGCCTATATTTTAAAATGGGGGTATGTTTAGGAGCAGGCAGTCTATAAAACTCACTGAAGTGTGTAAACACGTGTCACTGCAGATCTTGCAGCAGAGAATGAACGAACTTAGCATTCTACTTCCCTTAAAACAGTGCAAGGGAGTTGAGTCTTGCACTCAGTGCACCATGTCATTGGGAGCAAGTGTAGCTGGCGTTGGCTTGGACTTCCTTGTGCCCACTCCTGGTAGGGCAGAAAGCTGGTAACACTGTAGGTGACACTGACCTGGCAACTGCAAAGATGGGGCCTAGATATCAGGCTGTTCATTCCCTGCTGCTGATTCAGGGTTGGTTCTCTTAAATCAGCATTCCCAAACTAATTAGCTGCACCTTCTTCCCAGGGCTTGCACTGTGACTTTGCCTGCCTCATGTTCAAGCACTTGATACACAAACCGTCAGAGGAAAGAGTAAAGGAAATCATCATGAACGCTGTTCTCATAGAACAGGTAATTGTCTGCTCCTTGTTTAGCAACTGGATTGCAATTACGCAGGAAACTGGGGAGCTGTTGGGTGTAGAATCATGTCATAGAATCATTCAGGTTGGAAGAGACCCTTGGGATCAGAGTCCAACCATCAGCCCTACTCCCCTGCACCAAATCTCCAAACACCATATCTAAATGACTCTTAAATACATTCAGGGATGGGGACTCAACCACCTCCCTGGGCAGCCTATTCCAGTGTCTGACCACCCTTTCTGTGAAAAATTCTTTCCTAATGTTCAGCCTGAACCTACCCTGTTGTAGGTTAAGGCCATTCCCTCTTGTTCTATCGCTAATCACCTGTGAGAAGAGACCAGCACCAACCTCTCTACACTGCCCTTTCAAGTAGTTGTAGAGAGCAATGAGATCTCCCCTCAGCCTCTTCTTCCTCAAACTAAACACTCCCAGCTCCTTGAGTCTTCAAAAGATTTGTTCTCCAGGCCCCTCACCAGCTTTGTTGCCTTCCTCTGCACTCACTCTGGCACCTCAACATCTCTCTTGTGTTGAGGTGCCCAAAACTGAACACAATACTCAAGGTATGGCCTCACCAGTGCTGAGTACAGGGGGAAAACTAACCCGGATGGTAGAGAGCGAATGCCAGTTTCTGTACATAACGTGCTTCTGTTAATCTGCAGGAGTTCCTGACGGAGGCACTGCCTGTGAAGCTGATTGGCATGAACTGCACTTTAATGAAACAGTACATAGAGTTTGTAGCAGACCGGCTTATGTTGGAACTGGGATTTGAAAAGGTAAGGCTCTAATACACCCAAAGCTGTTCACGGGAAAACACGATACTCAATTCGGTTCGATTTCCTCCAGAAACCCAAATCCTGAATTGGCTGCGGCCATATTGGTGTTCCTTGCAAAGCCATTTAGCAGTCCTGCTGCAGAAAGAGGAGCAAAAAGACGCTACGGAAAACCAGCTCCATAAGAGTTGCGTCTACTGCAGCTAAAAGACAACAGCAACAGATCCAGTACAGAAACCCTGGGGGTGGAAATTTTTACTTAATGCCTGCTGATGTCAGACTCTTCCCAGCTGATCTCGAATGCTCTCGCCCATTCGAGGTGTGGGCAGCCCTAGTGACCTATATATCGAGTCACCTTTTTTTGTGTTTCAGATCTACAGAGCGGAGAATCCTTTTGACTTCATGGAAAACATCTCTCTGGAAGGCAAGACCAATTTCTTTGAGAAGCGAGTCGGTGAATACCAGAGGATGGGAGTCATGTCCAAGCCCGCGGACAACTCTTTCACCCTGGATGCGGATTTCTGAATGAGCTGAGGCAATACGAGCAAATGTAAGGAGGGGGAGCACATACAGGGAAACATGAAATATTTAGAGTCGCGGTGTGACTCGAGTCCTGTGCTGAAATCCCTCTCTTGAAAAGCGTGGTGGTTTTGGTACGCTTCAGGAGGCTAGTGTAGCTCCAGCAGTAAAATCCCCTTCTATTAGACTCTGCCGATGGTATTCATTCGTAGGGTGTTTAGATGTGTCTCTCGCAGCATGTGCCACTCCGCTGCGCGAAAGATACGGGCATTTTCCTTCTGCAAGACGGGAGGGTACAGGCAGTGACCACTGACTTCTGCTCTTCTCCCCACTCCCCAGAAACAAAGGAACAGTTGGGAAACTCTGGTCTTAAATTTGCTGAATGCTCTGCAGAAAAATCTGGAGACGGCTACATGACCTCACTGCTTTCTTAGCAGGTTTTAAGTTTACCTTTTTATTTTTTAATTATTGTTTTAATAGTTTGTACACAAACCTGGCACTTTAAAACAAAGAACTGTTTTGTAACACTCGACAATGGTAAACTGCAGGTCTAATTAGACTTTTTGAAAGCTTTAATGGCTTGTGCTTCCTCCCGGGTGTGTAACTTAAAAGGGGGTGCTGTGACTCAAACTAGATTTTTAAAAAAGTCTTATCGAAGTAACAGGAAGAAACTTGTGGAAGGTGAAGCTGGACATTCTGGATACTGGGCAAACTACATGCAGGTGGCTTCTGGACTTAATTGCTTTTTCTTTAATACCTGGAACAGTATTTCATGTAACAGTAATAAAGAGCTGTTTGGATTCAGCGTTGTACTGGCTTTGGTGCTTGAATGGGCAGAGCTGTGTGTTAACTTCCTTCTGAATTGTAAGCTTCCTGAGGGAAACATGAGTTCTGCTGGAAAGAGCTGCTGAAGTCAGGTGGTTGCTAGATGTCAAGTGGAGTTGTTAGGCCGAGCTCCATCAACTGCACCGAAGGGCAGAGTTTTCAGGGTAAATTCAGCCAATTGAGACTGGAGCTGTGTTCTTTGTGCCAGGAATGGGTATGTTTAATGTAACTTTGGTGAGGGCTATGGAGGAGATCCTGCAAATGATCTACGGTGAGATTAAATGGTGATAGGAGAGTGTGGATTTACCCACTGCCTTGATGTAGAAGAAGGTGTTTATTCCATGACTTAATCTAACACCTAACCTGGATTGTCCTGCGAGTCTTTCTTCCTCATGTAGTTGATATGGAAAATAAACTTTACAGAATTTAAACCATTTCCTTCAAAGAAAGATTGCTGAAGTTTTCTTCCTTCGGCTAAAGCCCTCCCTCTTTTGAAGTATAATATAGGTGACTACTTTGAGTGATGTTTCCTGTGCAACCTACTCTAGGTGGACCTCCTTTGGTGGTGTGGGGGGATTGGACTAGATGATCTCCAGAGGTCTCTTCCAACCCCACAGCAGTCTGTGATTTTGCCTTAGTATAAAATTAACAGACTCCATGAAACCAGCAGGGTGTGCATGTTTCCAAGGCTATCCTAGGGAGAAAAAACAGCCAAAAAACTCCTAAGCCCCAAAGTTGAATTCCAAGTAGAGGACACGAGATGGCTCTCCTGTGCCCCTGCACCACTGATGTTGGGAGCAGGTTGGTGACTGCAGTGGTCTGGGAAGACTGTATTAGGGAGTGGAATTAGGGATATGTTAAATTGCATAGCCAAGCTTATTTTTGAAGAACTGAGACTTAAGTTAGACAGGTTTCTGGCTAAGTATCAGCATTTTGTTCTCCTCAAATTGGGCTTTGTGTTTCTTGATCAAAGCTTTGCTAAGAGAAGCCAAGTGAAGCCAGAAAGAGACCATCAGAACTCCTGGTGTGGGACTATGTTTAGAGCATAAATGAGACAGCAGTAATATACTGAGGTCAGTCTGGACCTAAGCATGATTTAGCAGCATTCAATTTATCTTCAAATCTCTGAATTGCTGTACTTTAGAGAAGTCTTACCCTTTTTCTATATTAATCCGAGCAGGGCCTAGCTATATTACAGTTATCTCTTCCCACCTGATCTTTAGTATGTGCCAAGGATCAATAGGTGGAAATGATTAGGGCAGAAAGCTCCAACTTGTTATCCTTAATTCTGGGAGTTATGAACTGAAAGTGTATTTTCAACATGATACAGAAGGACTGATTGGAATGGATGTGTGATGGCCAAGGAATCACTTGTGATGGCAGGTAGGAAGAATGTCCCTTGTGGGGTAAGGTGCTCTTGTGGGGTAATATATAGCGTGGAAATGGATGCATTAGAGAGAGATTAGGTAGGAATTAAAAGCGATTCAACAGGAGGCTAAGACTTGCTGTGGCTGGTATTAATCTTGCCCTGGTGCCACTGATGTCTAAATGCCTACTTAGTTTTGGTTTACGTACTTGCTGTAAAGTAAATCAGTTTTTAATATGTAGTCTGGAGAGAATCTATGCGTCTGGCCCCACCTATTTTAATTCTCAGTTCTCACAAAGATTTAAAAGTCTGGCTGTTAACCCTTGGCTTGCATAAATCACACCCAAGTCTTGGTAAAATGCTTACTGGAAACGGATTATTTTCCAATTTGACTGACGTGCCAGTCGTTTTGACGCTTAATCCTCTTAAGCATTGAGGAGATAACAATCTTTTATTTCTTTCCAAAAAACAAACTCTGAAAAATAAGTTTCAGACAAAAAAAAAAAAAAAAAAGAAATTAACTGACCCTTTGGAATATGCTTTGGAATGGAGTCTGGGGAACCAGGAGAGATTTGAAGCAAAGTGATATTTTTTTTATCCCTGTATGAATCAGAACAGCTGTCTAGTAGGGGTTCTGGCACAGTAATTGCTGCAAGTGAAAAGTGATTAGGTTGGTAGAGGGGGGAAAAAATACCCCAAGGGATAAGTAAAACCGGATGTATTTGATGGTGCAATACTCTCATGTCTGCCTTTAATTTATGCAGAACTGATCCCTAGCTATCCCTCGTGGGGTTTTTTTTTTATTGCTGTTAAAATTGATGGCTTTTAATTGCAGCAGATAAAATGGAAGAACAGTAACCTCAAGCTTAGTTCCTCTTGTTATATCTATTTCCTGCTGTAATTTGTTAAAAATAATAAATTGCATGGGTTCAGGTAAGAAAGCTTCCATAACTCTGATTGACACACTTTCACTCCAGGCTTTGTGTCAAACATTGAAATCCTTAGGCGATGCGGAGGAGCAAGAGCAGCCACCTTCATGGCAGCCTTGTCCTCAGGAAGCAACTGCACCATCAGACTGTGATGATGCAAAGAAAATCTCCAGATTTCTCAACTCTCCCGGGCTGATTACAGCATTGGGTTTTATTGCCCAGCAGAGGCTGGAGGGCGGCTCGTGCCCGCGGCAGGGACACAGCCAGCCTGCGAATCTGAAGGCAGATTAACAGCTTGGTGCCATTCCCGAAGCGCAACCGCTTCCCCCCGCACCAGTCATGACTTTGCTGGGCAGAAAGCAGTAAATGAATAGAGATGTGCTCATTCAAAGCCAACTTTGCACAGCCAGCCACGGCTGGTTTTATTTTAAGCTGCTGATTACCTCTTGGTGCTCTGGCTTCTCCTCTTGTGCATAATGAATCATGAGAAGTAAATGCTTTCAACTAGGAAGGGTGTGAGAGTTATGGAGAGCTAAGTCCCAGGTACTGTTTGCTGATGGACTCTCGGTTTTTGTTAGGAATTCATCCCCAGGGAGTGTTACTGAGCTCCTATGATCTGCACAGCACAGGCAGTCATATGGTTCTCCATGTAACTGGTCTTTACGTGAAGAATGGCTGAAATACTAACAGGAAAAAAGAAGTCTGATGCATTTCAGATCCTTGTATCAGACAGTGAATTTACTTTTAAAGTTATGCCCATTTGATCTCTGAAGTAATGAAAATAGTGCAAGTTCCTGAGCCTGCAGAGAAGTGGGAGGGAAAAATTTTATCCCTTTAGAGTTTCTCATGGGCTTCAGTGACAAGATCTGACATCATCAATCAGCAGAAAAGTGTTAGTGTTTTGGCATCTGCCCTTGGAATGCAGCTGTGGGACACTGGGTGGGATGAAAAAGGAACACCAATCTTCATTCCTACATCTGGGCATTACTGGTGACATGCTGGGTATCAGCTGTGCTGTCATCATGGTCCAGAGGATTAACCAAGCAAACAGCAAATCCCAGGGCACTGACTGGTCACCAGAGCTGTGGCTTTGGTTCCTGACTTTAAGGTTCTCCCATACCACACTGAGCTTCTTAACCTGCTGGAGAAAAGAGTTTGGAAGCGGGAGTTTCATGCTTCAGAAGAATGGGTTGTGTTAAGGCCCTCCCTGCTGTGGATGCTTATCCTCTTTCTGCAAGGATGGATTCTGAGGCACATTAGGGGTGAAGGAATTTAAAAGTAATACCTTTTCTTCCCCCAGCTGATAGTAATTTTTTAAAACTTCAAATGTATAGAGAAAAATACCCCTGTGGGACTGTTTTACGATTCTTTCCAGTAACCAAATCCCTCTTCTGCTTTTTCCCTCATTATAATACAGTGTGTAGTTCATGCCACAGGCAACATTGCTGTGTTCACCAGATGAAGGTTACAGTGAATTACTAGGAGATGCGTAAGAGAGCACTTGGGCAATGCTGAACACTTGAGGTTTTTCTTTTGGCCTGTGGGTAAAGACTACAGAGTTGGACACACTGGTGCTTCTGAGATGCAGACTCGGGGGAAAAAGCATCCCAGGCCAGTTTCTGCTATCAATTACTCTTTCCAAGTGTTGTAGGATTTACCTTAAAGCAGGGGAGAGTTGGCAGTTTTTAAATGTCCAATGCTTGTGAGTGCTGAGCTTCCAAAAAAAAGGTCTTTTGAGCTGTGTGTTCCTCTTCTCTTTGGGTTTAGGGGATGCTGCTGCTCCTGCTACAGCCTCTCATAGTGTCAAGGGCTGCTGATATAATCCAGGATGCCTTCTGTGGTCTTTGTTCCACCTTGGGTCAGGCCTAGCAGTGCAGTAGAGATTATTTGGCTAGGTTCTCATTTTAATGAGAATCTAGCAAAAGAAATATCAGATAAATAATCCAGCCTGCTAAATCGATCATTTAAAAACTGATGCATCTGGCCCCAAGGAACACACTTGGAGGTATTTTTTGCAGATAGAAAGATGTTTAGGCAAACCAGTTCTTGCAGAGTAAGTATGTCCTGTTCTCCAGATCCCCATCTCCACAGGTGTTGCTTGAGCTAGACACCAGGGTAAAACAGTGGAGTGACTCTCTTCCACTGATTTCCAAGTCCCACTTGATCCTCTTCTGAATCTTTGACCGCTTGCACAGCACTTTATTTTGTATTTTGCTGGCCTTCTCTGGCACCTTTAGCCACGTTGCCAGGAGTTTTTCCTATGATTCTCCCAGGTGTGGAGCTGCCCACCTTGCTTGTCCTTCTAGTTGACTGTCAGAGTCACAGAGTTGTTTTAGTTGGAAGAGATCTTTAGCATAATCAAATCCAACTATTAACTTAGCACTGCCAAATCCACCACTAAACCATGTCCCTAAGCATTTACATGTCTTTTCAGTATCTCCAGGCATGATTAGACCCACCCAGATTCAGTCCTGAGTAATATGCTCTGGGCAATCTTGCTTTAGCAGGGGAGTTGGACTAGATGGTCTCTAGAGGCCCCTTTCAACTCTGACAATTCTGTGATTCAGCCTGGACAGCCTTTTCCTATGCTTCACAATGCTTCTTTCAGTGAAGAAATTGTTCCTGATATCCAATCTAAACCTCCCCAGCTGCAACATGAAGCTGTTTCCTCCACTCCTATCACCTGTAACTTGCGAGAAGAGACTGACCCCCACCTCTCTACAACCTTCTTCAGGTAGTTGTAGAGAGCTATAAGGTCTCCCCTTAACCTCCTTTTCTCCAGGTTCAACAACCCCAGTTCCTTCAGCTGCTTCTCATGAAACTTGTGCTCTAGACCCTTCACCAGCTTCATTGCCCTTCTCTGCATAAGCTCCAACACCTCAGTGTCTTTCTTGTAGTGAGGGGCCCAAATCTGGACACTGTACCCGAGGTGGGGCCTCAACAGTGCCGAATACAGGTGGACAATCATTTCCCTAGTTCTACTTGCCATGCTGTTCTTGATACAAGCCAGGATGCTATTGGCCTTCTTGGTCATCTGGTCACACTGATGGCTCATATTAAGCCAGCTCCTAGATGCTCTTCAAGTTGTTACCTCAGTGATCTAACTCAGAAGCAATTGGAAGCTCATGTAGACCTTGGTCAGGCAGCAGCAAACACCTTCTTTGTTCTTGTTTAGCATCCTTCTGCAGCCTCATGTGCTTCTCTACTGCCAGGGACTGCAGCTCACCTGCCTTGTGACCGGTGCTGGCCAAAGCCTACCTGCATGCCTTCAGAAGATGCTGCCTCGTTAAAATGAAAATATTTTGTTAGAATTTATCTCTGAAATACTCAACCGGGAAAATCCTGATGTAATTCAAAATTAAGATGAAGCATTTGGCTTCAGCAGTGTTTCTTGTGGTGACTTTCTCGCTTCCTTTGTGCTTTTTTATGCAATGCTTTTGTATTTCAGTAGAGGCTTTCAGTAAGTGTGTTAGTGTCAGTGCTTCAGAATGGATCTGCCTCCTCCCCGCCCTGGATCTCTGCTTTGGGAGACATTGAAATGTGTTTTCCCAATTCAGGACACAGAAAAACAGCAAGTCTCCAGTTGCCACTTGCTTTAGTTTAATCTCAGTTTTGTAAGTAGCAGAGAATATGGTGGCAGCTGGTCTTCCATAAACCTCTGTTTCACCTTAGTATTGAATTGGATGATTTATCTCTTCTTTTAATTTATTTTCAGGGTGATGTTAACATGACCCCCACCCCGAAATGAAGCCCTGAAGCCCCAAACTCCTACATTTCCCTGCTTTAAAAGTTAACATTCAGCAGGCAGCAGTGACTCGGCAGGGAAGCTGTGAAGCAACGGGATGAAGGTGAGAGGACTGGGGTGCACTAGGAATGAACATTTCACAACAGAGAAATGTTAACTGGGCCAAGTGTTCTGGCTGTAAATTTCTGTGATGCCACTTAAATGCAGTCTCAGCTATAAGGAGGACCAAAATGTAATTCTCTCATAAAAGGAATAGAAATATTAATTGCATATTGGATTCTGTAATAACTTTAAGCAGGACAGACTTGCTTTATTGAAGGCCTAGCAATAACTTTGCTGTTTTGATTACTGCTTCTGAAAATTGTATCTCATTCTATTGATATAACTATTACAGTTGCTCTTAATAATACTGTAAATATGTGCAGATACACAGACTTTGGAAAAGTTATTCTGACCTGGGTGTGAGCTAACACTGGCAAACACTGGGTAACCCAACAGGATTATTTTTTTAATACACATTTCCATAAAATGGTTATCCCTTGCCAAATGGAAAAGCTATTTACTATGCTAAGTATGCTAATTTTATGATAAGTTTTTAATCTTGCCACCTTTCTATTATTTAGCTGTGATACTGCATTTCCTACTACTAAATCCCCAGGATTATATATGAAATAGTAGGATGGCTGGGTTGCATTTAAATTAATTAAAGCAAAAATGTTTCAAATAAAATGTTAAATATTGCTGTGTAGATACTCAAGAAGCAGATGTGATTTCACCACTTATATCCCCAAATAACACACGCAAAACCAGATTGAGACATATTTAAATATGCATATATACTCAAGCATTGCTCTTCAGGCTCCCCAGGGGGGAGTGAATTTTGCGTGGCTTAGGGAAAATTGTTCTCGATGGAGTAATTTTGCCTGAAGGAGCCATTTAGGAATGGGCTTTTTAAAAATGTTCATCATGCAACTGGTCCCAGTGAGGTGTGTTGAGATGCGCTGACAGGATGCTGCTGTGCTCCTTGGGGTGGCAAATCTGGTTCTGGAGCAGGTCTCCAGGCAGATGGGTGTTTCATCCCCTCCTCTTGCCCGTATGCACATGGCATCTCTGAGCTCAAACTGTATTTCTCCTCGAGTTAGACCCCTGCCACAGCAGTTAATCTAAAATAATCCAGAATATTTTGGAGTGCAGGATCGCATGGTACTTTACTGCACGCACTACATCAGGCTGTCACCAGGGGGGCTCCTTGGTAAAGAAAGCAACAGCCGCTCTGGCAGTTCAGGTGACAGTCGGTGCCAAAACCCGGCTCTTTGTAAAGTGCCAGGTGACTGTCACATCTGGGGGGAAAAGCTGGGAGGCTGGGGCTCTCCTTCCCTATGGGAATGTAAGCGTGGTCGGCATTCGTTTGCATAAAGAGTGGAGGAAGTGAGGTTACACGTGCAAATCCTGCCCTCCCAAAGATTTTGTAGCAGACTTTCTCCTTCATTGTGGTACAGGCTGATGGATTTTTTTTGGGGAACTGTCTGTTCGGCAGCATGGGTGCTTCTCATGCAACCCCCCAGACATGGGACTGCATGGACGTGCATCATGTGTGCTCAATTTCCTAGGCAACACAACAGCTGAGGCTGGAAATGGTTTTCTAGTACACATGCCACGTGTTTTAGGGAATGTCTGTTTGCTCTCTCTTGCACCCACTGCTCTGGGTGTCCTTTCTGGACTTTGCTGAACCCTTTTTTTGGGATGCTGGGGCCATAGCAAACAAGCAGTATAGCTGCTGCTGTAGAGAAGAACTTCTCAGGATGCAGCCAAGCACCATCAGCAGGGAGAGATCCTAGTGTCTGTTAATCTTGACTTTTTCCCTCAATAATCAGAGTCGTGTCTCTCATTCCAGCCTTCAGCAGATAAAACCAATCCAAACAGAAAGGTGGATTTAATGGAGTGGATGAGATGGTGTGATAAAGAGAGAGCAGAAAAAGGTTCTTCATTTTGTCCTTCAAATCTTCTAATTAGAGTTGGTTCTCAGCTCAGGGTAGTGTCAGTCCAGGAATAATTTATATCAGGTGCAATCACACTGTGAATTGAGGGTGAAACGTCAAAGGTGGGTTTAGTTGGTCTGAACATTGGTGCATGCTCTCCATCTGCTGCTGAACAAAGCACCAGGTGATATTTAACCCAGGTGGAAGGTGCTTCTTGTTTCTAGTGGCTTCACCTGAAGGGGGTTTTCTTGCTGAGGAAACCATGCATTGCTGTGCTGGTAGTTCATTTAAAATGTACTGAGATGTCATGTCTTCTAAACAACTGCAGGGGGTTCCCTACAATGTGGTTACCCTGGTGGCTTTTAGGATCAAGCCTGTGTTCACACAGGTGCTGGCATGGGGTGATGCTGGAGAAGTGGCTGCTAGCAAGGGATGGAGCTGGCTATAGTGAGATGTCTGATCTCAGGTCTTCCTGCTGCAGCCCCACCACACAGCAGCATCTGCCTCTGAATGTGGCTTGTACCTACACTCACCCAGGAAAAGCTCTCCAGCAGCCAGTGAGTGTGGGTTGGAGCTGCCACAAACACCTGTGAAAACTCAAAAAGAGTTTCCCCTGTCTCAGGTGAGCCCTTTAAATCATTTTATTTGGGGTCAGCTGTGCCCTGCTCATCAGACTTTAAAAACATAAAAGGTCTATCTTGTGTCTCCCATGTGCAAATGGGTAAAATCCAATGTAATAGTGTCATGGAAACTGTCTGAAGCAATACAGGCTGCAGGTGTGCACCTACAGCCACCCCAGGTAATCACTGCACTGTGTTGACAAAGCATGGGGTTGCTTGTCTCATTCTAAATACTTGCTGGAAAGTTTGCTTGGGAATGGTGAATATTGTGACACAGGCTAGCTAAAATTAGAGCTCTCACTGGTAATTTTTCGGTCTTTGGTTTCACAGTGTGAGATGTGGTTTTTTCAGAAGAGCTGTGCATCTGTCTCTCCACACCCCCTCCCCCCAGTTCAATCACAGCGTCCTTGCAAATCAAGCCTTTTGTGCCTCCCATAATCAAGCTTTTAAATAAAATAGAAGACAGAGCAATGGGAAAAAAAAATAGATCTTGAAGTCATACAAGAAAGGGTACTGTTATGGGGGCTGTTATGCCCCATGCTTCATCTTAGAGTTCACTGAAGGAAGATTGGAAAAGATATCTCACCTTTGTGTAGAACTTGGGAAGTAGGTTCACGGGCTTTTCAAGTTGTTTGTGCCAAAGAGAGACAAGAGACTCATCAAGAGGAACAAGTGGGCTACTGTGAACCACAAATGACTTGACCCTGCCCTTGCTGAAGTGAATGGCACAACTCAGTATTGTCTGTAATGAGGGTGAGAGCAGGCTGTGAGGCTCCTGCAAACCCTACTCTAATTAACTAACTGCTGCCTTAATGTTTCCTGGGAGCTTGGGGTGATGCTCTGTTATGTGCTTCGAGAGCTGACTTGGTCCTGAGGCTTTGCAAGTCCTGTTCCAGACCTCCTGAGGGGTGAGTTAAAAACAGTACTTTTATTTTTTTTCTCTTAAAAAACCAACAAAAGCCCCTTTTTTTTTTTGCTTTGGGAGCCCTGAGAGCCTTGTGGTAAGGAGGCTGCTTCTCACTTTGTTGGAGGTTCTGCTGAGGCAGAGGAAAGGCTCAGTGTCATTTTGCTGTGGGTTGGTGAGAGCCAATCTGTCCTCCTGTCAATCTGTTTGCTGTAAATATCTTCTCCCTCTGGGCCTGCATACAAGAGCCCTCTTTTCACGGGGAAAGGTCAGGTTTTGAGCTGGAAAGCACTGTAGCACCCTGAAATTTTTCTACTGGGGGTGAAAACTTCAGTTCCTCAGAGCCAGGAGTTAGTTGTGAGTGAAGTTGAGGCAATTAAGGCTTGAGCACATCTGCCTGGGTGGGCATGGGATACAGGTTTGGGAGATGCAAGGGTGTACACTAGCAACTGGTCCCAGATGCTGGGCTGAAGGTGCTTAGAGTTGCTCCATCTTCAGATGCGTGTCCCACCTGGCCACGCACTTTACATGGGCTGCTCTGCACATGCAGGTCATCACTGTGGGGATGGAGATCATCCCACCCAGCTGCAAGAGGCTTTCCTCAGATAGCGGGGGAACAGGGACAGCAGAGGTCTGGATCATGGACGGTAAATAGCATGCTTTGTGGGACACTTTACAACCTTAGTAGGGGCTTCTGGAGCAACTTTACTCCTGAGGTCTGGGTCTCCAGATCTATGCTTCAAGACAGTACTAACTTGCAGGAAAGTTAGTAAGGCCTTTGATACAGTCTCCCACAGTATCCTCCTGGAGAAACTGGCTGCCCATGGCTTGGATGGGAGTATTCTGTACTGGGTTAAAAACTGGCTGGATGGCTGGGCCTAGAGAGCGGTAGTGAATGGAGTTAAATCCAGTTGTTGACTGGTCACGAGCGGTGTTCTCCAGGGCATTGAGTATTGTAGCTGGTTCTCTTTAACATCTTATGAGCTGGACGAGGGGATTGAGCACACCTTCAGTTGCAGTTGACACTAAACTATGTCAGAGTGTCAACCTGCTTGAGGGTAGAAAGGCTTTGCAGAGGGACCTGGACAGGCTGGATTGATGAAGCGAGGACAATGGGATGAGGTTCAATAAGGCCAAGTGCTGGGTCCTGCACTTGAGTCACAACAACCCCATGCACCACTACAAGCTTGGGGAAGAGTGGTTGGAGAGCTGCCTGGCAGAAAAGAAGTTGGGGGTGTTGGTTGACAGACAATTGAACGTGAGCCAGCAGTGTGCCCAGGTGCTCAAGAAGGCCAACAGCATCCTGGCCTGTAACAGGAGCAGCATGATGAGTAGGACTTGGGAGGTGATTGTCCCCCTCTACTCGTAACTGGGGAGGCCCCATCTTGAGTACTGTGTCCAGTTTTGGGCCCCTTACGACAAAAAAGACATTGAGGTGCTGGAGTGGGTCCAGAGAAGGGAAACAAAGCTGGTGAGGGGTCTGGAGAGTAAACGTTATGAGGAGAGGCTGTGGGAGCTGGGGTTGTTCAGCCTGGAAAAGAGGAGGCTGGGGGAAGACCTTATCGCTCTCTACAACTACCTGAAAGGAGGTTGTAGAGAGGCAGGGGTCGGTCTCTTCTGCCAAGTTACAGGCAACAGGACAAGAGGAAATAGCCTCAAGTTGCGCCATTCAGGAAAAAAATTAACACTGGAAGGGTTATTAAGCATTGGAATGGGCTGTCCAGGGAAGTGGTTGAGGCACCATCACTGGAAGTATTTAAAACACAGGTTGACATAGTGCTTAGTGATGTGGTTTAGTGATGGGTTGTTGTTTTTTATCAGAGTTAGGTTGATGGTTGGACTAGATGGTCTCAAAGGTCCCTTCCAACCTAGAAAATTCTATGATTCTATGAAAGTTTGAGCCTGTGTGTCAAATGAGCAAGACTTTCTGAACTCCTGACCCTGAAAGAATGGCCTGGAGGGTAGGGACTTCTGATTCATGCTTGACTAGCCATGTAGGAGATCCTTGCTGGAAACATGTATAGGTGGGGAGTTAATCTGCCTCTTCCACATGAGGTATGGATGTTTTATTGCTGTTTTTCAGGGAGTGGAGATTGGAAAAAAAAAAAAAGAAAAGCCAACTTCCCTAAGCAGAACACCGTATTTCTCTCTGCATGTCACTATTTATTTTGATGGTGTTTCAGTAACTATGAAATGCCAGGTACTCTTTCAAAATAATGGTTTCTTTAACTATTTATTCCTTAAGGATCAAAGGTTTTGTTTTGCCTAGTTACAGCAACAGCTGGATGAGTCAGAAGAACAATTGCCAGTGCCATCAGAGGAACCTTGATATTTCTAACAGGAAGTCTATAATTAAACTGAATCACCACCATGTCATTTGTGTTACCCAGACCCATGTGTCCAAAAGATATTATTAACCTCGCTTTGCATTACGGGGCTGTGGATTCCTCCATGGAGTTGAAGGCTGCAAATGTTGGGTTCTGTCGTTAGCTTTGCTTGTGGCGCCGATGCCTTGGAACAGGACTTGAGGTACGGAAGCAGCAGGTCAGCGCCGAAGCACGGTGGTGTGTCCTCAGCTGGGGTTTCAGCCTCTTTATAGGATACTTTGGGTACAGATTCCTGAAAGGGTGTATAGTTTTTCTTCCCTGGAAGGCCATAAATGCTCCTCTCTCCTGCCCCGCCCCCAGCCCCCCAACATCTTCTAGACCTTTTCTCAAAATCAGGCACTTGTCACTAAGTCTTCCTGTACTCTCTGTAAGAAGAGTAATTTCCCACAAGGCAGCCACATTTCCTTGGTTCTGATCTTAATTGGAACAAGTATATGATAAATAATGTTGCCCTTAAAACTTAATGAATAATTTCCCCAAACAGTTGTTAATTACCACACAAAGCCACTGCCCTCCATCTTCATTGACGTGGTACAGCAGATTCATATTTTTAAATATCGGACTGTCAAAGGGATATTTATTCATTTTGGGCAAAGAGCTGCTGGCATGGAGCAGGCATGTGCCAGCATGACAAGCGAGTGCCAGGTGCCAGTTACCCTGGGATTAATTTCATCTAAGTTTCCATGCCCATGGGGGAGAAATTTGTATCTCTACTGGTAACCCTAGGCTCGCATTAGAGCTGATGAAGAGAAAGGGGCAACTTATCTGCCTGGTGTCAGACACCAGCTTCCAGGTACCTGGAAAGTGCTTGTTTCTTTTCATGGATGGCACAGGTGATCTTGGTGATTAACTCCTGATTTGGATGAATTCCCACTTTACAGAGCTGGAATCACATCATCTCCCTCATGCATCTGAAACTTGTGGACTCTGTAAATGGGATTCCCGCTGCTGCCTGGCTACTGGTCTCTCGCATCACGCTGGGGTCCAGCCTGTCCTCCTTCGGTTCCCTCTTTTACACCTCACACAAACTTTCCCAGACCTTTGCTCAGTGGGCGCTCTGTTTGCTGCTTAATCCCCAGGGTGATGTGATTGCTAAAGAGTGGTGAACCCAAGGAGGTCAGCTTACACTAATACTGCGCGTGGCAGGCAGGCACAGTGCAAGCCCATCCAACCAAATCCAGCCCTCTCCATCTGTCAGAGCTGCTCTCCATAGATTCACAGGCTACCGTCGAATTTTGAAAGGCTGCCTGTTGTCCTGGGCTGGAAGCTGCCACAGCCTGGCTTCAGCAAAATTAAACAGAGAGGCAGAGAGAAGGCGTTCATGCAACAGCCATTTGGATAGTAATGAGAGCATCATAATATCTACTGAAACCCACAGTCATACACAAGCTCCTTGCATTGCTTCACCTGTCAAGTCCACGAGTGCCTGTCTCCTGAATTTGCCTCTTTTGTTGCTGATCTCGTCTGTTATGCTTTTTGTTTTGTGTTTTTTATTTCCTCTTGTTTTCCTTCTGTCTCTCCCCTGCGCTTCCTCCCTCCCACCTTGCCCCCGATGTTCTGCTTGACGTGGCATCAAGGCAGCTGAAATGAAGAGTGCAAGCGGTGTGGTGTTCATCTTGATTGTTATATATATACATTTTTTTTTCTATTTGATGCTTGTGCCTGCAAAATGTGGCTGAAAGAGGAGAAGAAAAGGCATGCTGGAGCATCTCTGCCCAGGTGGGTGCAGGCAGTCCTGAGCTCACAGTGAACAGGCCCTCAGGCTGTGTCTGCATTCATACAGGCTGGTACCCACAGCGTGCAGTGGCTCCTTTGGGTGCAGAGAGCACCTGTAGGTACTATAGCTCTCTGAACAAAACCTTTCTCCTGCAAGAGCACACGAGAGAGGCAAAATCTAGGTCATGCTTAATCTGTATCAAAGATTAACTTGTTGAATGGCTCTTCATAAGCGTGTCATGGATGTGAGGAGCGTGTAATAAAATCAGATGAAAGTGGTAGGTATTATGGATGGATGTAATTTACATGTTAGCTTATGTATTTACTAACATAAACTTTTATGTATTTTGTGATAATTATTAACCTTTATATGAAGACTCTAAACAGAATCTTCATATAAACATTCCTGCAGTCTAACAGTGGCCGTTGTTCGCAGAAAAATGTATTTTTTATGCTTTCCTGCATTAATAGCATTGTACTGTCTATCATTCTCTGGTTTTGCTGTTTTTTTTTTTATTCTTCACTCACTTCTATGACAAGACCTCAAATGGAGAATTCCCTCTGTTCCTTGGCTGCTAATGTATATGACAGGTCCTTGGAGGAAAGAAACTCTGAAACTTATAATGTATTTTTTTCCTTCCACTGATAGGACCAGTGATGAGGACAAAGACTGTCCCTCTGATCCCATCTGCTGCTCAGAGATGCACCCCCTTCTAAAACTGGGCTCCATTTCTGCTGCACCTCACTCCAGAGTTAGACCTGAGACAACTGGGGTCATTCATTAGCAAGCTCCATGTTTGCAGAGATGCCCAGGCTTGCCTGGGACTGTGGGACAGCATCTTTCAAGGAGTGTTGCAGGTGGAGCCTGGGCTGCTCGGAAAATGTTCTGGGTAGCCTGATGTGTGGAGGGAGTAGCAATTTGCTGACAGCTTTGAGGATCTCAAATGCAAGATGCCACAAATTTATTATACCGAGCTGTTCATTGCAACAAGGTTTTGCAGGGTGAAGAGATGCAGCAGATGATTAGATCTGTGAAGAAACAGAACGGTGATGCACAGCCCTCCCTAGGGTGCGAGTTAGAAAACCAATCAAGCACATCTTTTCTGTCTTGCAAAATTAACATGCTTCTCTCATACACTAAAGGGCCAAGCTGGCCTGGCTGTGCTCTGCTATAGCTGCTTGGCAACACCAGAGTGCCCTGGTATAGGGGAAATGCCTTCCTGTTTAGTTCAGTCTGCTTAAAAGCAGTTTGCAATCAGCAAAAGGGGCTAGAAATGATTCTCCACCACCCATGTTTTTCCCCCTCTGCTACAAAGCATCCAGAGGCCAACCTCTGCTGGAGCTGGTCCTCAGACTGAGCCTAAAATCCCAGGATATCCATCCCTTCTGCCAGCCAGACTTCCTCTAGGTTTGCCAGGCTGGTTGCAAGCTGGTACCAGCTCTGATGGGTCCCCACAAGAGACGTCCCCCTCTTGCTTCCCCCTGCCAGCTCTCATCATGGGATGCAGGTGATGTGCTCCCCAGGGATTTTACCCTCCGTCTGTCAAACTTCTTCCCTCTTAGGTGCAATAACCAGGTGTTTGCTGGACCAGGAAAGAGCCTCCAAATGTGCATCAATACTTCAGTGCGAGGGTGGCTGGCTTCCAGCTTGCAAGAGAGCAGGGGCTGCTGATGCTGGAGATGCCGAATCCCTTGAAGGCAGTCTGGCTTTGCTTAGCTGCTTCCAGCAACTGAGTGTTGTGGCCTTCTCATCCCTGCTTTTAGGCTTTCTAAAGCATACAATGTGTATTTTGTGGCTTGGCTACCTGGAACCAAAATTTTTTTAGGGTGAGGGAAGCCAGCTGCTCCTGGTGAGTTTGGAGCTTGATGGGGGTCACCAATTCCCACCTGAGAAATGAGTGGCTGGATCAGGAAAGTGACTGAGTTAGCCCAGCCCTGAGGGACCCTGGAACCTGGGGTTAATTAAAACGACTAAATTCAGATGTCAGCTCAAGACCCTGAGGCAGCTGAAGGAATTGGACCAGAGTTTCCTGTGCTCCCAATAAAGCTTTCAGCTACTGCTCTGTAAAATATTCTCTTCCCTCACCTCTGGCTGGGATAGGTGGGAATATTTAAACTGTCCTCTCGCCCAGTGCCTGTCTTATTTAGAGCCTTCCATGTGTGTTCAGTCAGTGCTTCATTATGCCACTGTTTGGAAAACCGTGCTCAGGTAGGACATACAATGTATTTTATATTTCAGCAATTCTTTGTGGCTCCTTTGTAGCTGAGTCTCACTGCTCCTCCTGCCTCCTCCTCACCCCAGCAGGTGACTCCCTTGCAAAGCCCATCTGATACCGCAGTGGGAGAGAAAACAAAAGCTGAATTGATTATAGGACTGCGCCAATTCTGTTGTGGCTATTGAAATGAACAGAAACACCTGGAATTAGGTCGAGTAGTAATGGATGAAACCAAACAAAATGGAAGAATTACTAAAAATACTGAGTTGTTCTGGAGGGCTTTAGTAATGAGATTAACAGTGAAATTAATTAAAAGAGGTGAAAGGCAAGTCTGGAAGACAAATATCTCATGATTTTCTCCTGTATTTTACCAAGTTCACCTTTAAGACTTGCATGGAAAAGAGCTATAGTGAATGAAATATGCAGAATATAAACAAACACAGGTTATGTTTTATTCAGCTTAATGAGAAGCAAGATTCAAATTACACGGGCTTGGATTCTGAATCTGAACCTGGGAGCTGCAAGTTCCAAGGGTGGCATAATTTAATGCTATATCATAATTTAATGATATTTAAGTGCTTACAGTCCACAGGCGGTACTTTTTAATTCAGATTATTTAAGTGATCTTTATCAAGATAAGGTCAAATCCCAAGGTAGGGAAACCTTAATGTTTTGGTCATTATGGAAAAACAGATAAAAGACAGAAAAAAAATATCTGCTTTTGAATGTGTAAGGTTGAGCAGTTATTTCAAGAGTGAGTCGTCTGATAAAGCCTTAACAGTAAGAAATGGGTTTTTTTGTTATATAAATATAATGATTATGTTGGTTTCTAGCAATGCAATTCCAATATTAACAGCTACCTCTTCATGATTGCTTTCCATTCCGGTAGGTAGATTGTTGGGCATTCTCCCTTAGGACACTCACTCACTTCCCTGTGTAATGCTCCAGGGCTTGTTAAATTCATCGAGGTTTTGTGATGATCCAGGGGGGTTCCTAGGGTTGCACTTGATCAAGGATCACAGTAGCATGGTTCGTGTCCACACATCACTCTTGGGTTACTTACCTTTTCAATGGAGGTGGTGTGCCAGAGGAAGGGATTGTCTTCCAGCTGAAACTGCTGGCCAAGCTCTTGCTAGCCTAATCAGGCACATGAGTCCTCATGCACAATGATATGGTACAGCTAGAATGGCTCTTTAGATTCCTGGCCTGGTCACACCCACTTATGACTTTGCTGATGGAGAAATGTCTCCACTATCCATCTAAAGGCATGCTTTGACTCACGCCTCTGAGTCCGAGACGCTCTATGCCAGCTTTTCTCCTGATGTATTCTTCCCAGCAGGCAAGGGTAGTATTCATCTTTCAGTCCTTTGTACTTGAGACTTGTGCTGTTCTTGCTAGTGAAGTTTCCACCTGTGGATTTAGTGGCTTCTATTACTCTTTCTCACCATCTTCCTTATGCCTGTGTGTACCAGTGAGCAGCTGTGTTTCTTCTGGAGACTCTGCATTATGCTTAGGACTCATCTGCTTGGGGGAGGATTTACTTTTGTAGTAACAGCTCTGTATGAAGCTGCAGGCCACAGCTACATCCTAAACAGACGGTTGTCATTTCAAAGCTTTACTTTTGCATGCTCTGGGCTGCTTTCAGGGTGCCCACCACCAGTGCTGAGCAGACACTGCAACAGTCCTCTGAGCTGCCACTGGGATGTGTGCACCATGGGGCTGTGATCCTCAGTAGCCTGGCTGGGTACCTGGAGAGCAAGTTTCTAAAGATGCCATGACCTTCTTCCTTGCCTTTCCATGGTTGATGATGACTTAATTTAAAAGTCTTACCGGATCTGGGGGACCTTGTTGCAGCTCTGGTCAGGGGACATACCAGGTGGTTGAATATTTGCCTGTAAGCTGTATAACTGGAGTGTTGTGCTTTCTGCAGGAGCAGGAGATATGGGTAAAGCTTTCTCCTCTTCAAGACGCATCGAGCTCTGTGTGCTGAGAGTGAGCTCCTTACACACAAGTTCTCTGGGATTTTTTTAGCTCATACATTGTATATTGGTGCCATCCTCACCTTCCCATCACTCTGGGACCTCGTTGGCCATGGCTCTGACCAGCAGTGAGTGGTGGATGTGACTTAGGAGGTGGCTGCAGGGTCATGCTGCTGATGGGAGATGCTGTGTCCATGCCAGCCACAGCCCTTCACGCAGGTTAGAGATAAGGTCTCTAACATGGCTGGGCAGGTGGGTGCATAATTATCCTCTTCCAGGCTTTGTCAACTCCTTTTTCTTTCTTTCAAGAGAAACTCAGATCCTGATTATGTTTGCTGGAATTCAGACAGGTACACTTAGAGTTGTCACTGCTGGCTGCAGGGAAGAAACCGTACCCTTATTAAATAAAAAGAGGGGAAAAACATGAAGAAAAGAATGAAAAGAACACATACACGACTCTGCTGGTTTGGATTAAAACCCAGACAAAGGACTTTCACTCTTTGTTTGAATGACTTGCTTGAATGACCTGGGGGAGGAGGGGGCAGAGGAAGAAAAAGTTACTCTAATGCTGTTCTGAAATGTCACTCCTGGCTGTTAAAATACCACATTGCACTAAGGCTGGTAAATCGCATGTCATTTCCTAATTAAAAAATGATGAGCGTAATTGGGTCTTTCACTGCTGCCGCAGAACCGACAGGTGTGCTCTCGGGGTTTCAGTCACCAGGGTGTCATCCACCATGTCTACCTCCAGCTCTCCCTTTTGGAGCTAGACTCATCAAGGAAAGAGGTTAAGCATGCAACCAATTTTCATTACTGGCAAGAGGATGTTGAATGACTGGTTGTAAAGAGAAAGCCCGGCAAAACATATTTTCTCTGTGCTAAACCATAATTTTGAATTGAATTCCAGGCATAAGGTACTGCTATAGTGCTGAAGAAACTCGTGGGCTTTCTGGTTCTTGGTCTCTTTAGAGACATTGCACTTGTATCATTTGCTTTAATGTAGCCCTGGTTTCATAGTACAGCTATAAAATGTCTTTCTGGATAAATCTGTCCTGGAAAATTTTAGAATTGCATTTTCTGCTTTGGTGCAACTCTCCTCAGCAGGAAAGAAATTGTGTTGTGTAGACAGCATATGCAGAAGAGGGTTTACAAATTTTACAGGCAGAGGTTAGGCATTTTTGGCCTAGGGCCACAGCAGGCATTTCAAATAAAATAGCAGTGACTGTTTTGCAGCCTCTGGATGTATATTTTTGATCTCCTTCACTATTTAAAGTAACGAGTGTTTCGTTATCTTCCTCTCGTGTACCCTAAGTTTCCTTCTGATTTAAACCTTTCAGTTTTGCTGTCAAAGAGAACAAGTAGTCTTTTATGTTTAGGGGCTACTTTTTACACCTTTAAAGGGAATTATCAAGTCTCTCTTCAGGACTCTGCCTGTGTTACATGCCTAACCACCAGCTAATCCAACCTTTCCTCTAGGGCTGTGTTTTCATGGTCACTGATCATGCCTGTTGGTCTCCTGGGGTGTCCTTGCAGTTGGTATTCATCTGAAACACACACTCAAGGCTAAACTTGGTTTTCCTGATGAGATCTTGGAGCTGTTGATTCTTGGGTGGTCCTTGACTCCAGCTCTCCCAGGTGTGTTCATTCTGCATGGTGTGGATGTACGCAACACTTGCAGGGCACTGCTGACTTGTGATTTGTGGTGATGCCCTGATCCTTTCCTATTAACTTGTTGCTTTACCATTTCCTTCTCATCCTGTACTTTTCCACTGTCCTTTTGAATTGCATCCAATTTGTTTTCAGCTTGACTTTAGTCTTTTTTTTCTTGCTTTGCTTTCTTCTCATCTAAAAATATAAGCTATATAGCCTGAAAATATACGGTTATATTTTATGTAAGGAAAGAATAACATTTTGTGTGTCACTCTTACCTTTCAACAGATCTAGATAACTGCCTGTCTTTTCTGAGGCTGCATGAAATTACTGTTAACCACACGGAATATTCCATTAGAACGGTGCCAATTTCCTTCTGCAGCCTCTCAGAATAGCTGCATTATAATACTGGGTAATTAAGTTGCACTTCTATTGCCCTTTTAGCCAAGGGTACTGTAACCTTGTTTTAAACTGAAAACTCACACAGAAAACTTATACCTGTGTCCTGGTCTGGCAGGATCCCAGGCAAGGTGCTACTGTGATGTACTGGCACTGAGACCAGCACAGTCCTGTGGAGGATGTGCCATAAAGTCTGCTGTGGTGATGGAGATAAATAAATGGATGCTCAGCATCGATGGATCAGCCTTGGGCTGTGTGTCATGTGAGAGGGAGAACCGTTGGCTCTGCAGACTCCTGGGTCTGTGTTTGAATTCCAGTGATGATAAATAGCTGTTTCACTATGGAGCTAAGCTCAGTATCAGAGGTGTTTTCCCAGTGACACAGTGGTTTATAGCACATGCCATACTTTCTTGCTTTGTTCCCTTAGTAGATACTCTTTAGGTGTGGGTTTTTTTTTTTTAATGATTTACATGTGCTGAAGCAATGATTTAGGCTACTAAAGCCCATAATAAGCTGCTTGCCACATAAGCAGGTGAGTGCAGAGAAAGGTATGGACCAGCAAGCTTCACAGCCCATATGCCAGCATCCACTCTGTGTAGTGTATGGGCTTGCCAAGGGGCTGTGGTACCACTACCAGCAAGGTGAGCGGGTAGCAGAAGAGCTGCTGGGGGGAAATGGGTGGTTTGGACATGAAACCATGTTGACTGGGGCCTCATTGTCCCAGGGAAGACATTAAGGCAGGTATGGATGTTTCTTGCAGGAGAGGACAGCAGAAGCATAAGAAAAGGTGGGCACTGAGCAGTGCAAAGTGTCCTTGGTGGCTCCTTCTTTGGTGTCTCTGGGACCAAATCCCTGATGTCTCCTATATTATTACTGGAGTGAGAAAGGCTGAGCAGCACTCCAGCCTACAGAGACATCCTGCGATTGCTTTTGAGGCCAGTGTGCTTAGCGCAGCCTTGGGGAAGGGAAGAGACACGGTGGACGGAGAGGTGGCAGCTCCCACACCGATCATTTCAGGGTCCTGGAAACGCTGCTTAAGTCCTTCCTTGTTTTCTCGAGCACGTGCATTTCCCAGGAGTGCGGAGAGACTCAGCTGTTATGAACAGTAAAACCCATACAGAAACAGCACGGGTTAGTAATGTGTCTGTTCAGCAGAATGTGGGATCTGGCAGGAGGCACAGAAATGGCAGTTTTAATTATAAATGAATTTATAATGCAATTTACACTTAATATGTCTGGCACAATATTTTTTCCGTGGGAACTTCCAGGATGCTAGGCTGAACAAATTGAGTGCAGCTTTCACAAAGTTATACTAAGTTGCTCTAAACAACTGCATTTGTAATTCAGCAAATTCCTGACCTTTGCTCAGTGAATAAATTTGGACAGTAAGATGAACATACATGCAATGATGCTTTTTCCTTGACATTTAGATACTACTAATGAGCGTGAGTAAAAGAATAAAATTTTAAGAAATACAGTTGTTTTCAATAATTGGAACAGTAGCAATTCATATTTAATTGTATATTTACCAGTTAATCATTCATGTGAAGCTTTCTAAAGAAAGCTGCAGAGCCAGACACCAAATTAAAAGTAGTAGGTGGGCTTTTTGTGAGGGACACTGCCTGGAAATAAGAAGAGAGGAGAATTTTATAGTCAGCCCTTAATTCCAGGTCTGTGGTCTCCCCACTGAGTCATTGAATTCCAGATAAGAAGATCAATAAAAGTCTAGCCCCTTGCCTTTGAATTCCAACCCAATTCTGGTTGCAGTTGCTAGTGATGGCTTTTTTTTTTGGGAGGTGGACGTGCTCTTGATGGCACCTGGTCAAATGGCAGATCCTGGGATCGTGCATCATTTCAGAGGTTAGTCAATGGAGGTCAGGGACTCTCTGCAGATTGTTTTACCAGCTATCGACCCACAGAGAAGTTCTCTGTGTTTGCTGATTGTATTCTTCTTTTTCATTTTTTAGATGGATGGAAGGTGAAAAAGATGCTGTATATTTTCACCTCGTATCTTCAACCCATCCCCAAACGTTAAGTTGTAACAGAGGGTGTTGGAGGATGTTGTATCCACACCATGTCTCTAGAGCTGGCCTAATTCCAGCAGGGTATGGTGATTTTTTTTGTTGCTGGATCTACTGGCAGTTTCAGCAGGGAATTTTGTGTTTCTCATGCTGCTGAAGAAGCTGATATGGTTAATTATAAGAAGGAAATGAACAAGAAAAATGAGGAAGGAACCTCACCTGTTCATCACATTGGATAAAACAGTGAAGCAGATGGAGAGAAGCAAGTGCTTGAATGTTGTTCATGGAGCAGTTTAGTCAGTAAATAACTCCATTATCTGTAGACAATTGTGAGCAGCTGATGTTTGTTTGGTTTTGTTAGGCAAGTCAGAAGCCCAGGGGAGGATAAACTTTCTCCTGTGGACACGGAGCTGGGACTTATGTGTGCGTCATTGCTTGTCCAGCCCCTCTGTGATGGGGAATCATTCCTCAGTTCCCTCTTGCAGAAGATGACAAATGAGGATCATTTAACTATTTGGAAGCTACGAGGCTCTGTAAACATGCAAATTCTTTAATTTTCTAAGGAAAGTGGCCACACAGCATCAGTCCAAAGTGCATCTACATTGCATTAGTTGTAGTAGTTGGAGAGTGCCTGTTTAGTCTGATTACTTCTCCTGCTCTGATTATCTCTGGCAGGTTCCAAGGAAATTTTCCATTTGCTGACTAAAATGCAGGACTCCAAAGTGGCCGGCGTTGTCTTGCTGGTGCTTCTGTATCTTACGCTGTGTCAAGCTCCGGTCCCACTGCCACCTTTTAGTGCTGGCTGTCAGACTGCCCTGAATACATCAGCCTCAGAGTACCAAATGCTTCTGACGTGATGCAAATTTTTATAATGGCTTAAGTCTTAACTTGCTGGCTCCTGCAAGCAGAGAAACCGAGGGCTGGGAACAGCAAAACCTGGGTCTGGAGAAGACTTCAGAAAGATTCTAGCTACAATGCTTCAGTTTTCTGCCTTGTACTTTCTGCTCCTTTCCCTGTAACCCATCAGTCCCTTCACAATAGTCACAAACTGACTTGGGACTATGTCAATCAGTATTTATGTTTTGAAGTTATGTAGCAATGTGGTGCCAAGATTTACTGCAAACTTGTGCATCTGGGCTGTCAGATCTTAGTGACTTTGACAAAAGCCTCCATGTGATAGGTGGGAAGTTGGTGTAAGAAAGAACTATATATTTTAAACTCTGCTGAATAATCTTGCCCAAATCAGCCCTGGACCTGCCAGGTCACTGCTCCAGGGATTACTCCCAGCGAGTGAACTGCATGTTAGAGCTCAGATGGGAAAAATTTAGAAGTGTTGTCCTGGACTCTGATGTTTCACTGACCAAAGTGTCCCACTCTGGGTTAGGTCCATCCTCAGACTCTCCTGGGGCTTATATGATGTTAAGTCACATCAGAGTTGGGACAGGTCCTAGTTACTTGGGAGAAAATTACCCACTCTTATCCATCTAAAAATTAGATTTAGATTAAACACTTGTTGCAGAGAGTGGGCAGACAGAACAAGTAACACATCCTCCTCTCTTAGACACTTCTAATAAATCCCCCTCCAGAAGAACCTTCAATTATTAGACCCCCCTCCCTTGTAAAGCAAAGAACTTTTGGGGAAAGAGTTGATGGTTTGGGGAGCAGAGGACCCAGGGATACGCATAAGTCCATGAGGTTTTTTTGATGACGTGTGTAGGGTACTTCTGAGGTCTCCCCTGGACATTTTGGTTCATGTCAGGAGCTTAGACAATATCATAGAAGCCAGATCCTGATCTGCAGAGTCTACAGCTTTGAGAGATGCAACAACTGAGGGTTGTTTATTGTTAGAGGCAGGCAAATAAAATGTCATGTATGAAAGATTTCTTATAAGGCTAATGCTGAAGTTTTGTTAGTAAACTTGGAATGTTGTGGATCAAGCCCCTTCAGGATGATTTTATTTGGAAACCTCCTCCATTCCTGAACTGTACATCTCTTCAGATGTTTCCCTGGCTGGATGCAGCAATTGTCTTTCGATTACTCAGTCAATAGGCAGCCAAACCAGAGCTGCCCTGTGCTGGATGTTAACAAGCACCGAGGCTGATCTTGCAAGCTCTCCTAATTGAATTTTGCTTACAACACAACAATCAGTCATCTGGTAGGATTAGACCTATAAATTGCCCCCATGTCTTTTTGTGTAGCTGTCCATAGACTGTCACATGGATCTGAAAGTGTGTGCACTGAAGTGATGCCCTTTGCAAAGGACTCTGCAGCGTGAGAGGAAGGCTCAGAGGTAAGGGGATGTCAGCTGAATAAATGAACTCCCTGGGTTTATATCTTCCATGACAAAGTCTCCCTGGGTTCAATAGGAATGAAAGTAATGGTGAAACTAAATGTCATTACCTAAATTCTGCAGCAGTTTTGTCTTTTGTATGTGGCTTCTAGCTCCACCTAAAGAAGAACTAGTTCTCAGTTAAAATCTAAGGAGTATTACTCATTAGATGTGAAGTATAACATCCTTGGACGTGCTCTGCTAAGGGCAGCTGGTAGCCCTCCTGCAGGATCATGTGAATATGGAGCAGAAGCTGGATGCCTCTGCAGCCTGCAGGGTTTTGCTGTACAACCACTCCAGGTTTGAAGATTTAATCTGGGCCGATGCAAAATTTTCCAAGAGATCAAAGCTTTGAGTTCTTCTCCCTTTCAAATACTCCAGTTTATTTCTTGTGAACTTTACTGAGGCACAAAGCTGAACACCTAAAAGGCCTCCAGAACACGTCATCTGTTGGGTTTTAGGTTTCCTTAGGGGAGAGATTGTCTTTTTGTTGTCTCAGACAGTGCCTGTTGTGTTCTTGGCACAAAACAGATAGTGGTTAGTATGAGAATGCAGACTGCAAGTTTCTGTCAATAGAGAGAGTGACCTGACTTCGGTAAAAGTTTTCAACTTCTGGCTTCTTGGGTTTGATGTCTGAAAAATTATTTTCATCACTTATTCAACAAAACACCTTATCTGGGAAATTCAGCACGTGACAGGCTGTCAGAACCACCTACGCAAAAATTATTAGGTTTTCCTAATATAGTATGAACTAGGATGAAACATCTGAGGATTTACTTAAAAGATGATAGTCTGGCATATTTAAAAATGAAGATTCCTGGTCCTCTAATTTTAGCACATAGAGCTGCTGCCCAGGAGCTCACAGTAGGCGATGTCATTTCCTTGCAGTCTCTAGGTCACACAGCCCAGTTTGTTTTAATTGGTACCAAGCTGGGCTTCTAGAAGCATCCAAGCATTTGGTCTGAAAATCTCCGCAAAAGCTCTTTCTTGTAATGCAGTTGTTTTTCATTAAATATTCTTACCCAAAGTAGCATTGATGAGAAAACCGATAGGGGAAAAAGAGCTTCTTTGGTGTTACTTGTAATTAAACACAGTGACAGGGATGGCACAGCTCTTGCAAAATGCAATCCCACTGCTTTAATCCAGTCTGGCTTTAAATCTCTTTTAGTGTAAATCAACGAAAGCCAAAATAAACTATGTTTAATTAACAGCTTCCAACACAACCACTTTGGTGTGTTACGTCTGAGATCTCTGTGGCCCTGAGCCTTGTTCTGGGGGGGTGTGTGTGTAACATGCCTCCAGCAGTCATTGGGGTCCTTTTGCATATCTGGTTTCCTCCCAGAAGTTCCCAGCTGTCCCTGACCTGTCCTTCTTTTTGCATGTATGATCGTCCACTTAGCTTTGAGTGGTCAACATGAATTGGGTTAGGATTAAAAAAAAACAACTCAAACCAAGCCAGATTTTTTTTTACTTTTACTTTTTAAAGCTAAACAATATCACTTAACTAAATTAGGTTTAGGAACTGATTACATGAGCTCTTATGCTGGTGGAGTGGAGAGAGCAGTCATCTGAGAGGGTAAGAGATAGGGTTGGGTGGAGGGTGATGTTCACCAGAGGTGATTTTGGCTGGACCCAGAGGCTCTGGGGACCCGGCGAGATGCTCTCCATGGGGCAGCCATGTTGGTGTACTGGATCTGTGACCTAGGTCCCTTTGAGGTGTGTACCCGCTGGCACTGCTGCTGCAGCAGTCCACGTCTGTGGGTGGATGATGGACAGGACAGGTCTGCTGCTCACATAGTTGCATGTTCCTGTTGAAGTACCCTGATTTGATATAGTCAGGTGCTCGTTGTCTGAAGCAGATTTTGCCCTTCCTTTGGGCTGCTCTGCTCACTGAGGAAGTAAAAGTAATCTGGTGAGCAGCTGGGAACTGTAATCTCTGCTGCCAGGGCCATTAGAGCCAGGAGAGGACAATTTTGTACTGCTTTAAAAGCCATTTGAAGCTCTACCTGTTGTAAACCTCACCAATTCTCTCCCCTTTTATATATTTTTTACTTTCTAAACTTTCGTTCCTCTCCTCAGCAACTTTCCTATGTCTTTCCTTGAGTAAAACATCTCTTTTGTTTATAGATAGCACTGCTTTTCTGGGGTTTGGAAGGAAGCACAGAAACATCTCTGGGAGAGCATCCCTCCCTCAGACAAGTAGTTTCCCAATGAAGGCAAACCTTGAGTTTATTCTGCTGAGATTACCAGACTCTTATTCTACTTAAGACATTCAGAGCGTATGCTGAGTACCTCTCTTAATGAGACCCTCACGTACCCACTCTGAGGCTGTTTTTTGTCACTTTTTAGTGTCTCTCTCAGTGAGAATCCAGGAGCTGCTTTGCCATTTTTGGGGGGAGGAACTCCAGTCTTTTCTACTCTTTGAGTAAATACAGACGTGGTCTATGTGCATCTGCTTTAGAGAGTCATTGTGATCTTTGTGTTTGTTTTCCATGAATGATGGAAACTTGGGACAACCCAGGATGTTTCTGGCAGCAGCATTAAATGACATAATGGCAGTAGGTCCATTGGGGCATGGTGGAGGTAGGTGTTTTTTTCCCTTGTGAAAGAAAGAGGTATGGGGTTATGCGAACAGAGCAGCCACGACATTACTGCTTTATCTAGGTGTGAGATTTAAAAACAGGATTTGGGTAATAAATACAGGCTTCATGTTAGTTATTAAAGCAAACACAGAGTAGCAGAGATAAGCCTGTTGCATTTATTCATGGATAAGAAGTTAATATAGAGGAACACAGAAATACTTTGTCAGAGGAAATCTACTACTCCTGAGAGTTCTGTTTAATTGCAGCTGTCTTGAGGGAACTGGACCCCATTTGTGAGGTGCTACACAAACGTGGGAGAAAGAACTTGTGACCTCTTTTGTCCACAATAAAGGTCTAAGGCTCAAGTGACTACTACAAAACAAGTTGTTGCTCCTTATCCTCTGGTGTCTGTCCTTATATTGGCTTTTAGCCATGGCAAACATGGACTTACTCAGCTTAGTTTAGAAGGACAAGTGGAGTCTAATTGCCTCATATATCCCAGAGGCTTGGAGTGCATATGCATGGCACCAGCTGCCAGATCCCTGCCAGGATAATCCCTCTACCGTGGGACACAAGAGACTTCCAACGAGATGGTAATGTAGGGTCTTAAGAGTTTTACTGGGAATTCTGCCCATGTCTCAGAGGCAGTACAGGAGAAGCAGGACAGGCCAAGAAGAGCTTAAAGTTAAGGCACATAATTTATGCTATTGGTATAACATGCTTGAAGAAAGGATCCATTGAGTAACAAGGCTGCTGTAGTAAGGCATCCAGAAAAACTCTGAAGTGAATGAGAGCAAGACAGTAGTCACCAGGTCATGATGAACCTACTGCTTCCCTTAGCAGTTGCTTTGGGTGTTATCTGTGAGCACCTCAACGTGGGTGGTGGTAATTTCTACAGCGGGTGAAGGAAAAGCGTTTTAACTAGGAAGGGAGGGAGGCACTGATAGATCATCCAGGAAATTTATGAACAGTCATCACCAGTGTTTTCAAGAACAAGCTACATGAACACATGCCAGGGGCAGGCTAGGATCCTTTGCTTCTCTGTCTTGGTGGGATCACCTTGATGATTTTTTTGAGGACTTTTTCAGTGACTGATTCAGCCACTAATAGAGTAATCTGTATCAAATATCTTCTTTCTTCCTGTAACCAGGAAACTAAGTCATTAGTCATGAGAGATCCAGGAAGAAAACCTCAAACAAGGCAACCTTTTTTTTTGCCCTGAGTTCATTTCTGCTACTTAGTATGTTGAGAAGGAGAATCAAAATGGTGATGATCCCTATTCACAGGATGTGGCTAGGTTAAGGAGAAAGCTTTGAGCTGAGGTTTAGGCAATCTTTTGACTACTGAAGCAGTAAAGTGTGTGTCTGTCCTCGTAAAGCCTGCTCCACACCATTGCCCCTAGTTCACCAGGGGTGCACAGAGATGGAAGAGTGGAGTGTCTTTAGGCTGCTTTCACCCCCATGGTATTGGTGGGACCAGGTGGCACGGTGGGAAGGGATGTATGGAGGTTCCCACGTGTACACCCTTTAAATGGGCTTTGACTGGACACACTACGGAAAATGAATCCAAGTTGTCCTTGATAGATACCTAGTTCAGAGCTTCTGCCTCTTAGGTCCTGGCTCCTCTTTCAACCTTGATTCCTAGGCCAAGTGATTTGTCTGATTTGAGTGTTGTAACCTCTGTTAAGTAGGAAAGATTGAGTTCAAGCCCAAGTTTGCTTCTGACTTGCAGTAGATGATGAACAAGTCATATTGCCACAGCCTTTACACCGAAAAGAAATGCCAAGATTTCTAAGAATCAATTTATGGATGTTAGTAAAGTCTTGGTATGTGTTAAAGACCATTTGTATGGTGATTATTGTGTGGCTTTTTTTCCTTGTGACAGTACCTTGGAGCTCTGTCATAAGCTAAAGCATCATTGTGCTAGATTCTATGTAAGCAAAGAATAAAAAGGTGGCTGTGCAACAAAGGTGTCTATGTAAAGATAGGTGTGCTCTGGAGAGATAAATAGAGACCATGAGATACACCCTTGTTGGTCTTCTATATTTCATGTAGATGTTGAAGTACGCAGTGCTTGACTGGTAGGATAGAAGCAGCAAGCCATCAATCTTTATTTGATTTAACGTGTCTTTCAAGCACTCAGTTTAACACTCAGGTGCATATGTAGATCTTTCTGAAGTGGACTGTTAAACTGATATTCTTAATAAGGTCAACAGTCGTACAACAGTGTAATAAGATAGAGTAGTATAAATGAAAAATGCTCATCTGAAATGTTGTTTATTTTCTTGTCGTGTCATATGTCCCAATCACTCAGGGTTGTTCAGTTTCCTCTCATAAAAAAAAAAAAAGGCAGTATGAAATAGAATTCTTTCTCTTGGAAACTGGAAAAGGTTATGTGGGATAATAAGTCTGTGAAATTCTGTCTTCAATTGAAATTATCCCGCAGATCAAAAAGTGCTCAGAGGTAGAGTGTTGTCTCACCTCATTACAGATGTAGTCCTTTTTCTGGTCCCAGCACTTCTTAGGGTACCTCCAGTGAAGATCAGTAAATTAGGATGGCTGTAACAGCATCGGTGAGATAGTTATGACAAATGATACAGATTCAGTCCTGTTTGCTTTTGAAAGCAGCTGCCCAGTCTTAGTAAAATATGCAAAATATTTGAGGGATATTAAACCTTCAGGTCTGATGGAAACAGCTCTGAGGACACACCGAAATGAAATCTAGGGTGGCTGGGATGGATGTTCACTAAATGTCTGCTCCAAATGTGGAGATGGCAATGATGAGGTAAAATCTCTCATCTGCTGCCATCATCACCATCTGCTGCTTTGTCTACTTCAGAGTCCCACCTAGAGATGTCCCCACAGACCTGTCAAAGCTAAGATTAATATCTGGGATCCTTCTTTCTGTCTTATGGCCATTTCAGTCTTCCTCTGCTATGTATTTTAATAAACTAAATTATGTCTGATGGGAGAGAGATAGCTAAAGATGATTTCAAAACAAAGGATCACCCCTCTAGGACAGCATGGTGAGAGGACCAGAGGGATTGATCACAGAGTGCTGCTTCAGTTGCTGTTTCCTGCTCTCTGAAAGGCAGGGAGAGACAGGAGCCAAAAAGCTGACTTTGAATTCTTCTGAACTCCAAAGGTGTGAAGATTTTGATGTACTTTAGTACCTAGAACTGAGGAGTTTACATAATTAATATAATGTTTTTCTGTTGCCTTCATCCAGTCATCTTGTTACCACCAGCAGATGCTGAAGGTTGCATGCAAATAAGATGAAACCCTAGCTGTACTTCAGCAGGATTTATTTTTACAGGTAGATCAAATTTAATGAAGCTGGTTCATTACATTGACCCATTGCTGGTTATTGCTCTCCTTTTCTGCATTTCAACGTGTTGCTGCTTAGGGATAAGGCTGTTTAATTGATCTCCAGTTGCTCTTCAGTTCTTCTGTAACATTCAGCAATGCCTGTTACAAATATTTCTTCTCTCCACTAATGGGTTGTCAGCTGTAGCAGACTAGGAAATAGGGCTGGTAGGAAGAAAGACAAGGATGGAGAGGAGGTATGCTTGGCATCTGTGGTTTCTTACAAGTAGTTTTCTCTGAAAAAGATGGAAAGCTGAATTCTTTCTCTTTTTTAATGCTGCTCTTTGAGTTGAAATGGAGGACTGGAAGCAGAGAAATAAATGATTGATTGCATTGGAGAAACACTCTCACCCACTGTGATTAGACCTTGGGCCAATGCCAATAACTCGTTAACCAGTGGATTGACGAAAATGACTCCTTTGACTCGCTGAAATCACATTTAAGATGGCAGCTTGTTTTTCTCCTTTGTTTCTTGCCTGTTGCTAACTGCCTTTGGACTCTGGCTTTACGCCTTAGTGCTGTAGCTCTCTACCTGTTCATGGGAGCCTTGCCTGTTTGAGGGGGATCCCCAGCCCCAATGACACCCTGCTGGGCAGCAGCAAACAGCAGGTAGGAAAATATGGCTTTGGAGAGGTGGTGAGAGGCAGCTCCCCAAACCACCTGGTAGCAACAGCAGGAGCGCTCTGTCCCATATGGACCTCAGCTTGCTCCTGCTCCCTTGGTCTGAGCCTCCCGTCTCCTCACGGCTGCCCTGGGTGGATGCTCGGGCTTGCCTGGGGAGGAGGGCTCGGTGGTGGTACCCACAGTGTGTGCTGTGGGGAGCTTTGCTCAGCTCATGTAACAGAACCAGAGGTGCAGGATGAGCCTGTGCTCGAGCTCAGTGTTCAACTCTAACTCTTCCTCCTACTCCTAGGACAGGGCAAATACAGTGAAAACGGAGATTAATGAATCCAACAGGATTGGAAGGAGGTGTTTGTTAGCTCTGATTACTGTGGGTCTTCACTGAGGGCAGGAGCTTAGCATTGTCTAAAAAACTAGACACCCACATGGGTGATGAAATCCCCTGTTTCAGGGCAGACAAAGATGGCTATGAAGTTTGTGCGATTGTGTGATGTTTCATAAGAAGCGCCAGTGAGGGCAGGTACCCCAGGGCCGGGGCTTTCCAAAGAGCCTCTCAGCCCGTCCCACCTTGGCAAGCTGCTTGGGGGGGTGGTGGTGGGGAAAGTGGTGTCAGACACCACCTTGGGCGGGCAGAGACATGCAGGGTTTCTGAGTTTGCTTCACTGCTGAGCGCCAGGTTAACACACTAGGCTGTGTTGCCTGGTTAGGTGTAAGTCTAATAGAGCTTCCTGTAGGTGCAGAGCCGCTCGAGTCCTGCAGAGTGAACTCGACCTCAAAAAATGTTTAAAAGACACTGCTCCTTTTAAAATTTCCAGCGAGGCTCTCTTTCTGTATCAGCTTTTTAGTGGCCACCATGCCCTTTGGGCAACCTGGTCTAGTGGAAGTTCTCCCCACTCATGGCAGCAGGGTTGGGACTAGATGATTTCAAGGTCTGTTTCAACTCTAACCATTCTGTGGCACTTGAAGCTAACCATATCTGCCACCTGGCTCAGGACAAGAGCTTTTGTGATGGGCACAGGTCTGCAGAACCTATTTTTGGCTATTGAACCTGGCTCTTTCATACCTCAGGACCCTTTTAAACCTCTTAAAAAAGCAAGGTGATGATTTGGACATTTATTTTGTGAGTTAGATGGACAGATAGAGGTTTTTGCAGCCCCAGATGCCCTGCTTGAGGTTTGATACAGGGGGACCTCCCTTTCCAGACAGGTCAGTTAGAGGAACTGGGGGCTTCCCACCCTGTCCCATGCTGGGATCAGCCAGGACATTCTCTGGCTGATCCTGAGATCCCTGGGCAGGTGGGGACTGAGTTGTCCTTCTCCTCACCTGTGGTGAGTGCTGGTGGTATAGGGGAATATGTGGCTGCTTTTTATGGATGAAATCTTATTTTTCAAAACATGGGTTAACCTAAAATGTTTCAGGCCATTCAGTTTGAAACAGACTGCTTGTCTCCTGCTCCAATTTTCTTTCATTTCCTACATCTTTTCTGCCTTTTTAGTCTCTGTGTGGAGGCCTGGAAGCCACAGATAGCTTTGAGTCGGTGTTTGGGCTGCATTAGAAGCTGTGGAGAGGAAACCTTGCTGTAGCCTGTCCCTCCACCAGGCCACAACCAGCAGCCGTACCCTGCAGCATCTCCAACAGATGGGCAATGCCTGAAGAGCAGCTTTGTGTTAATCAGGTTAAAAATCAGCACAATTTTGTAGAAAAAAAAATAGGCTTTCTTAGTTCTGGAACCGCTTTCTTTCTTTCTTCTTTTCTCTTTTCATATTTTGCATGTTTCTGTTGGAAACTAAACTAAACTAAAACAAAACCTTAAACTGTGGGTTTTTTGAAGGAAAAATATTTCCTTTTTGAAGTAAAGAAAAAAGCAAATATTTCCACTAACTGCTTCGAATGATGTGATTTATCCACTTTCAGAGAACTTTTAGCATTCTTTTGAACTGTCATAATTTTTATTTCGTCGAGTCAAGAAAAAGTAATTTAGTTCTGTCCCTTGATGAATATGCCAGTGTGGTTACCCTTCTTTTCTCTCCTTGGCAGAAGCAATTGGTGTGTTACTTTCTGCCCTGGGAAGCCTCAACTGCCACAAAAGGCCACAATCTAATGGGATGTCAAACTGCATAGCACTTGTTAAGCTCCTGTGACTGGCAGCATCTGTGCATTTCCCATGACATCTCTAAATCCATCCAGGATACAAAAGTACTCTAAAATTGTAGCTTTTGTGTGTGTATGTGCTGTATGTTTTATTTATAAAGCTTTTAGAGATAGCAGCTTGTTCTCTAATTTATTTTGGGTTGGTGAGGAGGAGGAAATCTCATTGGCGAGATAGGGAATTTGCAATCTGAATGTAAAAGGCATGTGGAAAAAAAAAAAGAAGAATTAAAAAAATTCCAAGGTTCTGGGACATGTTTGCATGAATAATAATGCTTCCAAAATGATAATGGATTGTGTGTCATCCATTTGTAGAACTGTAGAAGCTGCTATGATAAATAAAATGATATGTCAAATTTTGAACCGCATGGGGCCTCTGTGTGTCACTCACCAAATACAATTAAACAAGAGGAATAATTGCCTGCCTGCTAAGTGAAAAGTTGCGATGTCACAGTGCCATGCACTGCTTTCATTTGCACAAGGGACAGTTGCTCCGGACACCCAGTCAAGGGCTTGCCCATGTTTGTGAAGCTGAAGATGGGTGGATGTTTGCCAAGCTCTTTAAGGAGCCAAAACTGCGCTATTATGACTCAGTGTGTAAGACCTGCCTTGTGTATTTGTAGGGGCTTGAGCATGACTGACACTTCTTGGTACTTCTTCCCTTCTGGGTGCATAAAGTCCTTGCAGCACTAAGCCTTTGATTGGTTCGGAGCCTTCTTTACAGCTGTCCTGTACATCTTGCTAGGACTGTGTTGCTGGATCTTTCCAGCTTGCTGGTGCAGATCTTGCTAGTCTGTCCTAGCCTGGCAGAGGAAGAGATGCTTGAAGGCATGGCCCTAGCTCTGGAGAACCTCTACTGGCAATGGAACTTTTGCACAGCTCAGAGATGGGTCAGGACCTGCTGGAGGAGACCCAAGCCTGCCTGGAGGAGGGAGAGAGATACAGACTAGCTGATCTCTGGGTCACTGCCACGTCTACACTTCTATATCACATCACGGTGTGACTGGACTGGCACTGCCTGGAGACTAAACTGGTGCTAGAGCTGTGGTGTATGGATCACTTTCTACAGTTGCTGGAAATGCAGGGTTTTTTTTGGTTTTTTTTTTTTTGTTCAGCCCTGGCCTGTTTGGTGGTTTTTTTTTTTTTCTTTTTTGCTGCTTTTTGTTTCCTGTTGCTGGCATGTGTAGGTACTAAAATAAGAACGCCTAACTGCTGTCTACTCATTAACTAATTATAGGCAACTTCTTAGATGCAGATCATGGACAAGTCCATACTAGCCATTCCAGGTTCACTGTCTGCAAATACTTCACTAGAGGCACCAAACATTTCCATGAAATTACTTGGAAATGGCTTTTGAGATTTCTAGCTGTTCATGTCAGAAAATCAGAAAATGCCTTTTTTTTTTTTTTTCCTTCCCTACCTTTGACCATGTATTTGTTGCTTCTAAGTCTTCTTGTGCAGATTTAAAATACTTTCTATTCTGTGTCTATCTCTAACTCAGGTTATGAAGAATTACAACTGCATGAAAGTCTGGTGAAACATACGTAAGAATCGTAAGGTCAAAATTCTGCTGTTATCACTTCAGGACTTTGAAGTAAACTTTTCTGCTTCAGGAACACTGGTCACCCTCCTTTCAGGTAATGAAAGTTCCCATTTACCTTCAGCTGTGTAGTCACCTAACAGCCAAGGTTATGTGGTCTAGCAGAGGGTATTAGCACTTATATATCTTACTAATAAGATTGTAAAAATATGAAAAAATCTAAGACATTGGTTTTCATCAGACTGTGATACTCTGGAAGACATGTGAACATAACTTGATGCTGAGCGCTGCGCTCAGAGGCCAAGCTGACTGTGGAAAAGGAGAGCCATTTAATGTTATTTTCCTCTCTTGAGTGGTTTTTTTCAATATTGAAAGGACCTGGAGCACCAGTTTCTTGTGTTCAGCAGACAAAGCTCAGAGTGCTTCCAGACTCTACTTGGATAAGAAAACACAATAGGTGATGAACTGCCACTGGAGATTAGGCTGGTAGTGCCGATGATACTAACCTCAGTGTTATGGTACCTTATCCCAAGGTGGCTGTGTGTTGATGGAATACATTCTGAACACAAAAGCATCACTCAAGCAGCTGAGCTGTTTACTTCAGTGTCTTGCCTGGGTGTTACGAGGAAAGAGATGAAACTGGCTGTGAGCACTGAGCCAGTGCACGTCTTGTGGGCCTTTTGCCTTCCAGCTGTTGCTGCAGTAACTGGAAAGATGCTGCTGTTGCTGCTCAAAAACTAGCAGCAGCATCTTGCTCTACTGAACTGTGAGAAGCATCCTGAACCCAGGGCAGGGCAGCTCCTTTGGATCCATCAGCCCAGCATACCCACTGCACCTGTATGACTCTGGAGCTGTGGTTGGCCTGCCAGAGGTGCCAGCAATTTTGCTTGCAGCGCTTATCAGTCCAAGGGCTGGCTTTGTGTGTTCAAGTGCAAATATCTCAAATGTAGACAGAGCCATTAGCTTTAAAGGTCAACACTGAAGCCTTCCGTATACACAGTACAGAGGCTATCTGTGTTAAAAAGGCCTTGTAAAATTAGAGAGTGAAAAATTGCAAATTAGTATGGGAGCAAATGGATTTGCTGGACTGGGCTCAGTAAAACAGTCAAGCTGAGACTTGAATCTGACCAGTGCCAAGCTATCATGGCATCATGTGCTGTTGCGCTGCTCTTCATCTGCCACCCCTGCATGTTCTTCCTCCTCACATGAAGCACATATGGGGACTTGCCTGAGCCCACACGGTCTCTGACCTGCCCAGGGTCCATGTGCAGCACCTTGGGGCCTATGTTCATGTCCATCAACTTACCTGGCCATGGCAATTACTCTCATTTTAGCAGAAGCTCCTTTTGGTCTTGCTCATGATCCCTGGGGACCACTGAGCCTGGATGCAGCTCTGATTTAGCCAACGGTTCTGAAGTGTCAGCCCTCCTGGGTGAACTTATGGGAAGACGCGGATGAGCCCTTTGGGCTAATCCTGGCTGCCCGAGTGCCTGCTCCACTGTCTATGACCATATGTCTCCTCTCTGTGCATGGGCAGAAGTTGAACTGTTCTACACAAGATTTTATGCTGGCTTCCTACAGAAATGATGCTCAGAGTTGCAGTCCGTATGGGGGCATCTGTCTTCCTGCTTGGAGAGAAGCAGCTCCCCATGCATGCCAAAGCCGGTTGTAGCAAAATTTTACAGAGGGTCAGTAGTCTCAAAGATGTGATGTCCTGCCATGTAGTTGTGGGAAAGTCACTCTGATATACTCCTGTGGGGGTAAGACTGCATTGGGAGCTCAGCTCTGTTGGATACCCAAGAGTCCGTGCGTGAGCACATGGTTATGAATTTCCCAACGTTGCAGAAAGCTTCAGTTTGAACTTGCACATTGCTGAGTCAAGAGGGAATCCTGCCATAGCACAGAAACAAAACTCTATTTGTCTGGGGCTTTGTTCTGCAGTGTTTGTAATTTCTTCCCTACGTAAGTCCAAATGCCAGTGGCAGTGTGTGCTGAGCTCCTGCTGCCTGTGGTGGAGGCAGCCTGCAGGCAAGAGCAGCTTGGAGGGGTAGTGGGGCTGGAGCTTTAGGCAAGGCAGCCACAAGGGTAGTGAAGGGTGTACACCTGATGGAGGAGACAGAAGTCATAGAGAGGAGCTGAGGTCCTTCTGATTTTCAGTGAGCTCAGGTTGGATTGCTACATACAACTTTTTTGTTTTATCTCTTTTTCCCCTAGAAAACACTGCGGGCACTTGATTCGCTCTCCTTGCTGCTCTTGTTATTTGTAGGCCTAATAAGTGAGAATAAATGTATCTTTTCTTTATTTGTTTTTTCCTCTTGGAGAACCTTAGCTTTTCTCTTTTGCAAAGCCCCTGGATGATTTCCATGATTCTAACCCTATTATAGCCCTGTGAAGGCTTCCATCTGCTCAACCCAAAGGGGCATCACACTGCAGGACGAAGCTGGGGACAGCAGAGGGGAGAGGGCACTGGACATGACGAGTTGCCCAGCAGAGCACACCAGGAACACAGTCAGACTCTCACACTAAGCAGAGCACATGACACAGAGGCTACACCACCTTCTCCCTTTTATGCTGCCTTCAGGAAAGACTGCTCCTGGTCTAAACTGAAAGTGTTTTGGGCAGGTGGTACCCAACCCCAATCTAACAACTGCAAGACAGAAAGTTAATCTGTCAAAAATGTTTAAAGGAAGTTAAAACTGGGGGAATTGAATTTGTGCCAAACTCATGGCGTTATTTCATTTCTGGGACTTCTGTGTTTTTATTAGGAGTCCTAAAACCAGGTATACTGAATTGGCAGAACAGGGTCTTCAGCATTATGACAAAAGAGGATTTAAATATCTAAATCACAGTAATACTTTCAAAATGTTATTCCTGTTTACTGTGTGATTTTGGTAAACTTAGTCATCAGAAAATGGAACTGTTTATGAAAATGTATGTCTGAACTTAAAAAAGCCCTTTATTGCTGCAAGAAAGGCTGGAGATGAGAGAAAGAGAAAGTCATAAAATATTGACAAGTTTTGTTTTTAATACTGATGCAATTGCCCCAATGCCGGTCCATAAATTATTTTCACAGAATTTTGAAAGTTTTGTCTTTTGAAGGTTTGGTGGCACATTGTGAATAGCTATGCTTTGTCTGACAGGGGAACCCAAGTGGGTGTGTTTCTCCTCCTGATGTTGCCAATGTTCTTCAGGAACAGATGCTGTGAAATGTGGGCGCTATGTGGTGGAGGGGGAAGCAGGGGCTGAGGATTTGGAGTGCAGAGGAGAGCACCTGCTCCTGGCAGTGCGTGTTCCCTGGGATCTGGTCCTGCCTGGGAGCCTCTGGGGGAGGGAGGATCCCTCACTACAGATCAAGTGAACTTTGCTTTGCTGCAAGCAAAGAGGACCATAAAAGAAAAAAACTGAGACACAACACCCATCATGCCTTTCAACTGTCATAAATGTTTGCTTCTGTTTTGGGTGAAAGAGGGTTTGGAGCAGTTTTATTTTATTCATGAGGCTCTGCTGATCCCCCTCTGTTGTTTTATGTGTACATCCTACAGCAGACATGTCAGTGAACATGGCTTTTTTTTTTTTTTTT